>DWQT01000466.1:0-22593 GCA_018244895.1 Myscelus amystis hages | reverse complement strand
TAACACAGGCATTAAATTGCCTACTTTGGAATCAGATAGCCGTGTGTGGAATTGTCCCAAGATATTATTATTATTATAATAATATTGTATTTATACTGAGTCTTGAAAAGTCTTAAAAACGTTGTATGGAGTCATTAAATAAAATTAGTCTGTACCTAAAATGAATTTTTTATCCTGGTTTTGGGCTAGCACCCGCATCGGTTACAGCATTGAGCGCAGACGCAGTAAAGGGCAATACAATTTATAATATTACGGACTTTGTGAAGCGAATCTGTAATAAAATTATGTATTTAAATTTCCTAATTCAATTTAACTTCAAACATAAAAGGAGCTTACATCCGCGTGTCTTACTCTAAGCTATATAATTATAAGCGATTTTATTGTTCAACACATTTTTTTATTATCAGCATTTTATCCTATTCCCTTATCTTTTCGATTTTAAATCTTATCTTAGTAATCGCAAAAAGTTAGTGTTATAGAGTGTATTTCATTTTCAACTACGATATGATATATGAGGTCATTTGTCACTGCGACCTTACATGAAACGGCCTCAAATAGACGCCTACTTTGTCCCTTTAAATCGTATTTCCGTAAAAGCAAATGTATGTTTATATATTAATCGTCCAGACAAATATTAAACATATAAATCGCGAGCTCTGAGTAATGCATTATTTATTAACGCTAAATGCTTAGTCTACCAGCTAAACTTAGTCATAAATGCGGCATCTACCTGGTAAACCGTAGATCATACTGCTTCCTCATCGTTGCTCGTTATCAGTACAACGGATACCTTAAGGAAAGGTTGCAATTATTCCGAAGAGCCCAGTATTGTGCAAGACACATGGGACTCTGCAATCAGAAACTTTAACAATAAATGTATTATAAATAATATTCTAATGCACAGGCTTAGTTTATTTCATTTGTACGTATTACATAAAGAAAAGCAGTCATAGCCTAGTTTGAAGTTCGGGCTCTCCCTCCGGAGGTCTGGGTTCGATCCTGGCGTTTTTTAACTAACATTTAAATATCACTTGAGAGCAAACCTTGTGCCGGTAAACTGTAAACCTTAGACATATTACAATAAGTATAATATATTTTCAGATGTCAAAAGTCTGCCAATGAGCACTTGGCTGGCGTGGACTATTACTGACTACTATACTATATGGCTTATGGACTATATGGCTTAAATCCTTCTCACTATAACACCCGGTCCAGCAGTGGACCGCTAAAAGGGTGGAGAAATATATAAAGAGATTATACAGATGTCTCTCTGCGCTTTTTTTCTATGATATCTTCTACTGCTGTCTCTTTATTTTATTGGTGTCTTCCCGTGTAGGTAGTGTGAGATGAACGAACACCAATTAAGAAATAATAATAATTAGAAATAGTAAATGTATATAATTATGAGTTACATGCGGTTAAAATTAATTTGAATGTAGTGTAACATTGATAACGCGATACATTTTTTTTCCATTTATTTTCAAATCGAATTGAAAATCAATGTGTTATGAAATTAGCCATTTCACAGTAATAAAAGTGAACGTATGTGTAACATATTGGATTTACTTTCAGAAAAAATATGCACCTCACCACAATTTTCTATGTTGATAAGACATTGATAAGAAATTCATTGCCGAGAAGAAAATTATTATTAATTTGTAACTAAACGCAATTAAATGCCTTTTATATTAACAATGCAAATTTATTTTGATATTGTAACAGCTAAAAAAGTTGCTAATACATTTAGTTGTTTTAACATTGATATGATACGAGTACATTTTTGGAGCAATTATTCATCAGTTTTAGGCGCCCATTGGTTTACATGAATGCTGAAAAAAACATCGTTTTATGTTAGAACTTATGATGGGTTGGATATATAATATACATCTACTAACAGACTGTCTCATTGCCTGATTATAATACTAAAACCGTTTAAGGTATTTCGATAATAACAAAACGCAGCAAGCATTTAAAACTATGATTGAACTAGCATTTAAGAAATGAATTGTTTACATAATAAATTCCAAAACGATTGTAAATTCAATTACAGTAAATCATTTGTTTATTCTTCCTTTGTTCAATGATCAAGCGAGGATCCGTAATATGAAATTAAATATTCTTTTCATGTTATAAATACAATGCTAAAGTAAATTTGTGATTTAAATTGTCCAAACGTCAAGTACAGTCAGGTGTTATATTTTTCGAGTTCGAATTCATGAAATCGATTTGAAAATTTCACGCTCTGAAATACTTAGCACCGAGCAATATAAATAGCAGAGCTCGTATAGTTTACTGTCAAAGACGCAAATATGAGGGTTGCGGCAATCGTGGTTATATTGGGAGTCGTGTGCGCGGCTCTAGCCAAGCCCAGCGGTGGGCTAAACGCTGAAACAGGTGAGAGCTCTACTAAAACCGAAAACGTTAATAGTACAGTCATATAATCTAAATGATTCAGTAAAGGAGATCTAGAATTTGTTAACAGATTCTACTTTTTTGATTTATTCCATAAAATCGGATCAATTCCTTTCCATTTATCGTTCGACTGTTGGATTCCCTCTGATAATGTCATACTCTGATAATTGTTATAATTTTCAGGGATACGAGCGCCCCAGGAAGACCCCCCGCCGAATCGCTTGGAAGGTAAGCGAAACTCACATTAGAACATTTCCATTGACCACATTTTAAACAGTGAAAACGTTAAGTCTCTAATTAATTCCAAAAATGTTGACCATTTTCATTTCACACATCTTACAACTGTTGGTTTGTCTTTAGAAATGAGAAATGTCAGGGAGGCTATATTCTATAGCAAACAAAATGCCTACATAATAATTAATACAAATAGAAATTTAGTATAAAAATTATTTTGTTTGAAAATTCTGCCAATTGGACAGATGATCCTAAGAGTATATCTTCAACAGACGTATTTTATAGTAACTCCATATCTTTGCAGCTGTCAACGAACACCAGCGGGTCGCCAGGTCCCCGCACGAAGCTTCTCCAGATCATTTAGTATCCAGAGGTAATTAATATACGGTGTAGCTTGAAGAATATCTGTTATAGACACGCAGATAACGTGAGAATTTGCACAATGCCTTTGGATGCAATCTGTCATTAACTTTATCATTAAGATAAACAATTTATTAAACGTAAAGCGATAGTAGGTAGTTAGTACTCTTTCGAAGCATATAGATACATAAATGGCTTGTAAAAATAATGCAGTAACGGTAGTGTGGAGTTGTTAAAAATCAAATAATCGGGCTGTAGATAATGTTCGAACAATCCTGGTTTCAAACTGCGCACATTGATCAAATCATCAGATGAGAAGTTCTTAGAAGATTATATTAAGATATTTTTAAACGAATTATTACAATTTTCAGTAATAAGAGCTCCCCAAGAAGATCCGCCGCCGAATCGCTTAGAAGGTGAGGCAGTCATTCGATGCATATAAATAAATTGCTTGTAAATATCAGAGTACAAAAATAATGCAGTGATGGTAGCGTAGAGTTGTCACAAGTCAAATAATGGGGCTGTGGATAAGTTCCGCAAAAACGTGGCGTTCGAAATACATAATTAGCCGCAACGGCTACATTCAAACCACACGTGTAGATCAAGTCATCAGATGAGAAGTAGTATAAAGATGCAATGAAGTCAGTCCGCTAGGACCTTTTGTGTATATTAAAACTATTTACATGATTTACAATAATTTTCAGTAAGAGCTCCCCAGGAAGATCCGCCGCCGAATCGCTTAGAAGGTAAGCATAATAGGAAACTATCAGTTTATTTCTAGTTGCATTTGGTCTGGAGTTATATTTAAAAAATCCCCGTAAATTAATAAAGAGTTGGCTTATTGTAATTTTAAAAGGCTTAAATTTTTCAATCCTTGATAATGTTTACTTATGAAGTAGCAGATTATCCAGACTTCTGAATTGGTGGTCACGCAGTGCACCTTTTTTACTTTATCTCATACAAACTACGTTCATAGCTTTCTTACACTTAGGTCTTTATGTTGATTTTGTTTTTTGTTTTCAGCTATTACATCACCGTAGGTCACTGTCCACATTACCGGCACTGAATGAAGAGCTTTTACCAAACAAACCAAGCGTTCAACATTTTGAATCGCATTAATCAATATGAGCACCTTTATACAACAGACATTTCGGCCTAGGCATTTCCTGTTTTCACGTATCATGTTCTTATTTCTTAGGGAATTCACTTGAAAGCGAGGCTGACTGAAAAGCGCAGTTAATTGCTATCGATTAACGATAAGAGCATCTTACGAATTGTGATTTTGTTTGAAAAATAAATGCTTCATTAAATTCTCTGGTTTTTATTACGAAATTAAATGTTTTTGCAAAATCGAGTCATGGACACCATGACAGTTTTATATATGTAAGTGATACAGTCGAATTTATTGAGTGATAAAGCCCACATTTACTAACTGATATTTCAAACAACTGACACTTCAATCTCTCAGACAGGCAACATTTTAATCTTCACTTTGGCAGTTTGAAAATTGTCTCAAGTCTCATAGAATTTCCTGTCTGAGTCCTATAATATTTAAGGTAAAAGTCACAAAAGTCGGTTTTTCTCTGTAATCTGGGCTTCTTGAGCTCCAATATTGACGTTAAATATAAAAATTGTAGAGCATGATTTGCGACTACTTTTGTATCAATGATTTTTTTCATGCGCTCAGCCGGTTTTGAGATGAAGGGATGGGAGCTGATCCGTACATACTGTAACGTACGGTCAAATGGGATTCTGCCTGATTAATAACTTGTATAGAATTATCATTAACAATAAAAAATTAGTATTATCAATCTATGAAATCATTAAAATATCAATAACAAAAATTTTATGAATTACTCAATAGAAATATTCACGCATACATCCATACCGAAAACCACTTGATGAAAGAGACTGCTCTCTAAAGCGCTCATAAGCGAAATGACATGTATATAAAGTGCTAGATGAGGATGTATTTTATGCCGTGTGTGAAGTAACGCTACTTTTTAAGACCACGGGGTATCTACAAACCAGATTGTAGGATGTAACACTTAAAAGAATCCTTATTTTTTACAATTTTCATACCCAGTGAAGAATACAGGAATCGTATACTCAGTCACTGTTTTAGTTTTGTTACTTCCGTCTAAACTAATTGTAATTTTATTAACTGTTTATCTATTTTTAGAAAAGGAATGTTTCGTGTGGCTAAAACTACAATATACTTATATTTAAAGCATTTTTGTTGATAGTTTTATTCTTTGTCCTATCATTGTGATTTTTCTACGTTTCCATCGCATTGTAGAAAAGTTCGATTTGATCGAAGCGTTTAAGACTTTTTACTAAAAACGGTATTTTTTATTTTATTCATTGTATATAATAGGCTTGTTAATCTGATGCTGAGAGAGATGTAAATATTTAAAAAAATAATGCGTTTGTGTAAAAAATGCCTATTCATTCTTTTTTTGAAAAATCAATATTTATCTCTCAGTTGCATATGCATGTGGACTGCTATTAGTTTTTTTTTCACTAAATCACTACACAGGGGTTGAAAGACAACAGTTCTTCTTTAAATCTCATTATGTACTACCTACCCTTATCCAGTCTCTCAATAATCTGGCATGATATACGAACAGTATGAAATTATAAGGATTTCATGTTTCGCGATTTAGCTATTGCATCCAGGAAAGAAGCGTCCCTGAGTAAAGCAGAGACGATTAATGACAACAACAACATATATTATCTTAACTTCTGATTAGAACTAATTTTCAATCAACTATTTCTTTATTCATTTTACAATTACGACTAGATGTAAGCGTAAAATCATCAGTAATTGTGTACAACCGTTAAGAATTATATTCATTGATTATACTGAAATCGATTTAAAAAAAAAGTATTAAAAATTTATTTAAAGGTTCTGAAAGCATGATATGTGTAATAACAATGAATATGTTGGCTAATCTGTATGTTCATCCAAAAGGGAATGCTATTGCAACTTGGACAACGAACGTGAAAATCTATGTATATTAAAAACCTCAATTATTTTTCCTTTTTATCTGTTTGTGGTTGCGAATTTACCTAACACAAAAGTCTTTACAAAATCTGGTATCTAAATCTTCGAACATTAGGCATTCCACCTTTGGGGAGATTAGATTAGAATTTTTTTTCTGAAAATTTTTAAACCATTGCATATATTGACAAATTGAAATACATAAAACATGTTCAATAAAGTCTATCGGTCGAAAATATGTGTGTGTTGTGGAACACCGAATGGACTATCTTGCCGCTGTGTATTTAGTAAATTTATGGCAATAAACACGGAACTGACGATAGCTTTGTTGTGCTTTCAAACAAATATTGGAAACATAATCTTGACACTTCCACAGCGTATTCATGATAATCGCTCTCGATTGCATTCGAGAAAAGCGGAACAAAAGCAACACGTGCAAATAAATGAAATCAAACCTTGAAACGAAACGCAAGTTGTTACAAATAATCAAAATTATTTTCATTGCACGAAAGAACTATATATATACATGTATAGAGGACTGCGTATCAGAGGGCTAGTAGAGCAGGCAGAGGATGAGGGCTGTAATCATTGTCGTGCTTCTGGTGGGACTGGTGAACGGTAATTTCCGTATGCACGATGGACACGAAAGTGATGGCGAGGATGGAGTCGGGAATGACGACCTGGGAGGATCCTCGAGTGACGACGAGAGCGGAGACCTAGGAGGATCTACGAGTGGAGATCAAGGAGGATCTATGAGTGGAGACCAAAATGAAGACCAGGGAGGTTCTATGAGTGAAGGTCAGAGTGGAGGACAGTCAGGATCTTCTGATGGACAAACGTCAGGATCTAATGGACAACAGACACAAGCTAGTGCAAAGCCACAAGACACTTCTTCTGCCGGTCTTATCGCAGAGTTGCAAGAAAAGATTGCAAGAGTGAGAGAGATTATACAAAAGATCCAAGGCGTCATTACACCGTTCCGGTTCGGCAGGTCCATCCAAGATGATATCCCGGATGAGTTCAAAAAGCACAAGCCAGGCCCAGGTAGGTCCTGTCTCCATTTGACTTCATTCCGACTTCTAGAATCATTGTAATAAAGTCAATATCTGGCCAAGGTGGGTTCAGAATATTCCAGATTTAGATAGAAGTCCAAAAGATTCATGCCGGCTGCCATCAAACATAAGGTTATCCCGAATGACATTAAAAATGTCAAGTTTGCCACATCTTCTTCAAGATGACGCCGAGCATTTGTGCTGAATGCTTTGGAAAGAACCGCACTTCTATTTAGCGTTGTAAAAAATTGTAAGGCGTTTAAACTTGTATTGATATTTTCGTGGACCTTTATAGTTAAGTAATGTCGTCTTAAAAACTCAGTTAGCAATGTCTACCTGGACACGAAGCTCAGAATCCCGGAGTGGAAGGGTCAAACCTAAACTTACATTTATCACTTCTCTTTGCCGCCGTTGAATGCACATAAAAATATACGCTGTCTAAGGTCCTGCGTTGTAATTTGGTAAATTTAATTTAGAGAGTGATGAATGTGGAAGATACACGTCCAGTTAGTGAAGACAAAGCCTTTCTGCCTTCCCCTTTAGGGACCAAGCGTAATGGTGTAATAATAATCAATTTAGTTAGTCTTCTATGTACTCAAATAGAATTAATCATAACAAACTTTTGGTAAATTTTCTTAACAATGCTTTTTTTATGATTGATTAATATAAGTTATAAATGTACAGTATTTTTTTAGGTTACAGCTCGTCAGTGCAGTGGTAAGGGACAAATGCCGAAGATATTGAAGGTTGGAATAATAAAGAATTTATAACATTACTCTGTTGTTTTTATAACAAAATTGCTCCCTAATAAAAATTTTATGTTTTGAATTAGATCAGTTCTGACATGTCATGTCAACAAAACATTAGGATCTATTACCGCATTATGAAACAGAGAAACTAATTAAGGGTGGTTCTTGAGCCTTGAAAGTCTATCAAAGTAGGGCTTACAAATCACAGAGACAATTATACATATTTTAACCGTTCATCGGCCCTACTTGCGATATTCTGTTTATATTTGTAGCACGTGAAAATACGTGTCCAAAGTTAGCATTTCGGGCCAACATGGATCGAATTTTTAACTTAACCTAGTCGAGATCTGATTCAGATGTTTCTGAACTGTAGCGACCATTCAAAACTAATCTTCACATTAGCTTACACACAGAAATATCACGAGATCATGCATAATTGTAGTCAAAATCTTTAATCGTTGTTTACAATTATATATATTGACGACGTTCAATTAAACTTAAGATCGTAAAATAAAGGACTTTAAGGGTACAAAAAAGTTTCAATAGTGTTAGGCATCTGAACGTTATTTATGAAATAAAATGTTATGGATCCAAATTTTAAGTATTTTATTTATTTTGTGTAGATCGTATTGTAATACTTGTTCTGAGGAGCTACTCAAAAGCTAGCCAAAAGGTGCTATAAAGGTATTTTAATAGGATCCTTTAAACAATTAAGTGGGCAGACTAAGTGGTCGACTGTAACGATAAATTACATCTCAAGATTAGCTTTTTGAGACACCTGAAGGACATTATAGCAGGCTCATTTAACAATTTTGGAAAATTTTAACCAATTCTTATCTACGTAATTTGCTATGAAGTCAGAAAATACATTTATAATGTAATATTAAATTACATTATAAATCTAGTTAATATGGTTTACGATTTTTGAGTTTCCTTTTAAAAATACTGAATTTTACTTATACTAATTTATATTTGGAAAACAGATAATAAACGTTTACAGAGATACATGAAATTTAAAAACCGAACAACAGTATTGTAAAGCTTAGTCCTACTGGTGGTATACGCTGATATATTTTGGCTTTTAAAAAGCGAATAATTTTCGAAAACCTAAGTCACTTTCTAGGGTCTTCAGAGGCATGTTAGTGTCGTATTGTTGATTTGTCCGTCCAAAAAATGTGTTTTATTGTATGCACTGTTTAATAAACAATTATGAGCCGTCTTTTATATGCAGGCTGTGCTTAGTTTGAGGTGGTCTTGAGAGAGTTGTCGCAATATACGTATTATTATCTGAAGACTGTTCCGTTTTATTGCCAGCTAAAATACACATATAATACATATATAATAATAATAATATCTTTATTTCAGACAGCGTCCATATTGCACTTACAAAATATTATATTGTACATAACCATATAATATTATGTGCTTATTCTAAGTAAAGTTTTAAAATTACCTGTTTCTCAGTTCTAGTAGGCATTATAAGTGGTAGAAGTATCTGTAAGAGATTTGATTTCTGGATGGATCAAAGCTATCTTAATCATCGGATTCTAATTTGTAAACTTTACACGCGCACCATATAGTTATGTATATAAAAAAATCTATTTATTGTACAATTATTAATGATGCAACCACATAATCAGGAATAATTGCATGTATGTGTAGTGAATTCAGTTTAATGATAACAATGAAATTGATTTTTGATTTTTTTAAGTGTAATAAATTTGAAAAAGCATGTCATGTTTACATTAACTTTTTGTTGGTCTGTCTGATTGTGACTGTGAGTTTAGAGTTCAAACTAATCCTAATATACCATTACTGTCTTAAAAAATATAGATGTTGACCTAAGAACAAAGCATTCTGTGATTTCTTAAGTTACGACGCAGCAAAGCAAATGTCAATTCTACTCGTATTTCTTGTAGTCACTTGAAATCCACGATTTGCATTTGCTGGTTCTTTGAAAAACATAGTATTCTCGGTGTCGAAGGAACTATTTTTGACATCTCACTAACAACCTTATTTACCTCAATTCGTTGGTAGTAAGTACAATTGTGATTTCAATGGACTACAGGAGTTATGACAAGTTGAAATCTATACTCTTAAAGCTGAAGAGTTTGTTTGATTGTTTGAACGCGCTAATCTGAGGAAATATTGGTCTGAGTTGAAAAAATCTTTGTGTTAGATAGCTCATTTATTGAGGAAGGCTACAGGATATATAACATCATGCTTAGACGAATAGGAGAGGAGCAGCAATAAAAAATATTGCGACAACGGTCAAATCATTTATATGGCAAAGCAACGTTTGCGGGGACAGCTAGTTATATATACATACATGTACACTAGCAACCAAAATACATATCGAGCAAAGCCGAAAAGGCGGCCATGAATTTAATTTAAATTTTAGCTTCAAGCGAATCAGCAACCGTGGTAATCGATTATGCGTGTAAAAACAATATATATAGGGAACACTTTCCGATAACGAGATTTCCGAAAGCAAGATGTGGACTGTCATAAGTACAGTGCTTTTAATAGGATTGGCCGACGGCTTTCTGTTCCCCGACAGTCCGCTAGCGGGCGTTGGTGCACAAGATTCCATATTCTCCCGCATAGTTAAGTTGCCGGGAAAATTGTTTGCAAAACTCAAAGAGATTATAAAAAAGATACCGGCCTTCTTCGGCTTTGGTTCATCCGCACCAGAACAACCGAAACAGAACAAAGAACCGCAAGCCAGGTAAGAATGAAAATACAAGAAATTTAGGTACAGAATGTGATGGATTGACTACGTCTGCGAGGCTATCTCACTAACAGCTGCTACGGCTCTGGTTAGTTTTTAGATACTGCGTAGGTGCGATGGACACACCGCTTCAGATAACGTATTGGTAAACGTCTACAGACCGGCCCGTTTAGCCCTGTTCTCCCTTAAGGCGGGCTAGCAAGCCGTATATTTGCAACAAAACGTTTAGGGGAGTATGCTTGATCATTCATGGTGTGCGGAAATAATTCAGTGTTCGTATATCTTAGTATTTTCTAGGTAATGGATACTAATTTTTACAAGTAACTTATCAGTATGAAAAGACAGCTTTATTTTCTGTAATCAATATATGCGTATATGCAATTCCTTGTTGTAATTCAGTCTTGGGGTATAGATGATGGACATTGTTTTAATGTGTTACTGCACCTGATCTGCATTACATTTCTTGTCTGCTAATTCACAATTAGATAAAATATTAATAAGCGTATTGTAATTTTAGCACGGGAAACACCCGAACCGCAGAATCATCCTCCAATGACAACAATGAGGTAATAATCTTGTTATTCTCCAGTTTTTCTAATTGTACACCTGCATCATTCAAGTAAATGTATTATTATTAATATCCCAAAGCCTAGCTGGCCTAACCTAGCAGCCTAACATAGACTATGTTTTGCATGGATTTTGTTATCGTAACAACTATCCAAAAATGTTGTGTCGTACCCCGCAAATTACTCCCGTGTCGCATGCCGCCAGTCATCTTCGGTATTGGTGACGTTAACAAAGGTTTTTGTGTTTACAGAAATTTTTTTTTTCACCCTTCTAGTGGTCGACTACAGGATAACGTCTTTTCTCATATTGACGGAGATTTTGGCCGCAGTCAGCCACGCCGGCCAAGTGCGTGTTGGTAGACTTCGTACATCTTAGAAAAGATTAAATACTTTATAACATCTCTAAATTGTGCGGGTTTCGTCAGGACATTTTCCTTCATCGTTATAACAAGTGATATTAAAGTTCTCGGTATAAAACGTAAACCAGAATATTTATACGAATACAAAAATAATCGTACTATTTTCCAGGAACAGTCTTCCAACCGAAATTCCAAACAGAACACGCGTCGAGACGATGCAGATTCGGACTGGTAATAATTTAATATAACATTACGTTCTACTATGTTCTTGTTCTTAGCATACACACAAATAAACACCGAATAAAGCCCTTTAATGTCTTTTACTATCCGTTGATTACCAGATGTGTGATCTTGACAATTACACACACCATTTTGAAGTTTATGTTGTACCTACTATCATTAACAATTCAACTATTTAATAACCGGACAACCGATAAACGTAGTATACGATATAACAATAAAATAGATATTTACAACCACATAAACGCTAATTACATATGATTGTCTCGTATGGACATTGAAGGTATGGCGCAGGAGTCAGAATTAACTGTATGGAAAGGTCAGTCCCTTGCATGTCATCGCTGCGAATAATTCCATTGATTTCTCTACTGTACGTTCGAATTCAATGCGCCACCCGACGTAACACGTCGGATCTTTCGGTGTATGTTTACGACCAGTCCGCTGGGGGTGGGCTGGACCGTTAATATTTTATGAGGCTGCAAACGTTATATTGACCGATCCGATCGATGCTCGAGACTACGTTGGGAGAAACTACATAAAAATATACAATTGACACTAGTCTAGTCTAGATCGCCTTCTGATTGTACTATCTAGGTTTTTTGAATTTTCTCTCTGAAGTTTAAGACCAGAATACCGCTTTGCTTCTCGTATATCCTACTAGAGAAATGCTTGAGTGGGAGTTTGGATATCGTTGCAAAAACCCACAATGGAATAGGTGGTGAGCCAATACATATACGAGTACATACAAATACATTTAGTAAAACGCGGTTATTTTAACATTGTAAACAGACTCCAATTTTATATATTTTTATTGATTGCTCCAGAGTATTAGAAAAGAGTGCTAGTTCATAATGTTCCGCTCAGCAACGATGGTGACGATATTCTGCAGCCCCCTAGACCGTCAGACCCTAGCCCCGGCATTCCCATCACGTGGCGAGAAGACACTCGCGGTGTGCACGCGAATATCACTTATGCATGTATACCTGGTGTATAAAATTTAAATATACATCCCGTTGGTACGTGAGCTCTCATTACTGTGTATACAGGGTGCTCTACAAATACAACTAGCGCTAAAAACGCGATTTAAGCTACACAGTGCTTAATAAATTCCTTTAAGACTGCCAGCGCTTATTTGAAATGGCGGATTGTGATGTTACGATATATTGTCATATACAGTATATATAGAGTGGTATTAATTGTAATAAGCATACACAAATATATATAACACATATTTACATGTCTATACATAAATAGTGATTATAATTGATTTCATCAATATACGTCTATAAAAAAATGGCATATTCGAACCACCCTGTATATCAACCACTAGGAGCAGACCAGTATTGAAAGTAACCGGCGGTAAAGTGCTGTATTTTATACGAAAATTATAGCATTGCTCGGAAATAGTGACGGGCTGTGGCGTTGCCTAGTCGATATAGATATTTTTTTATTTACATCTTTAAATATATCAAGGTATATGCATTATGCTGTTGGTTGCGTTTTATAAGGAAAATTTAAATTATCACTACATATAACGATGAAAAAAAATCTTTGTGAGGAAACTTGCACACCTTGGAAATGTTGTAACTGTATATTTTCTGAAGTGTGTGAAGTCTACCAATCCGCACTTGGCGAGGTGGTAGACTATAGTCTAAAATCCTCTCACTATGAGAGGAGACCCGCTCCAGCAGTGGACCATTAAAAAAGGGTGAAAGAACAAGCAGTGTGCTATGCTATTACTAAGCGCGCGCGCAATCTGCCGGCGTCGTATGTAACTATAGACTGCCGCGACGAAGAAAATAGAATACGCAAGATCTTAGAATCCGATGCATCCATCGCTCATAGGTTCTCGCCACAGACTTATTAACACAGCAGTGGAGTATAATAATATTTTATTTGTGTCTGCAACTAGCTGGTAATTAATTAAAATGAAAAAAAGAAAAGCAAAAACTGCCGGAGAAAAACTTTATAAAGGAAAAGAAGTATCAAGAACAAAGAAAGAATTGGATAAAGAAAAAGTCTTAAACGATTCCAAGGATGCAATGTTGACTTTTAAAGTAATCTCTATACATTTTTAAATTTATCCCTTGTTAAAAAATATCATGTTGAGCTTTAAAAGAAATAATAACAATAATAAAGTATTTTGAGGGTATCAACAAAAACAACAATTCAATTTATCGATAACACTGATTCATTAACGTGACATAGCTGTCAAGCCCATCCCTACACTAATAGCTGCAGCGGAGTGCAGTCTCGACGCCATAATATCGATAATGTATCGCCAATTATCGCATGCATCTCGGTGCATCACAAGTTTGTATATAGATGCAAGTTAAAATGATCTGTGAAGTGAAGCGACTATTCCCAACTTTCAGACGCCACTTGAAACCGTCAGTCCTTGTATGTATTCTTAAACATCGACAAACCTTATCGGAGATCTTAAGCTTTCGACAAATAAGGTGACCATTAATCCGTATATAGATGAAACCGCACTGGTGCCGCGTGGTAGTGTCACAGCATTTTGCCCAACAGTGGGACAATAAAAAAATTACAATCTAATAGCTGTATAAATAGCAGTCTTTTAGATTATAAAGATTAATTGAAATAATATAAATGTGAGTGTTTCTTTGTTTGTGCGTCACGTCAAAACGAAGCAATGGATATATCTGATTTTTGGTACGGAGACAGTTGAAGGACTGGAGAACGACACAGGCTATTATTTTCGTGAAAAAAAATAACTAAATTCAAGATGCAGTTAATGTCGTGAAACATTATGACACGTGAACAAAATAGTTTCTAGTGATTTCGCGGCTAATAGCTACTTTATTACGAATCCCTCTGTCGCAAACCAAGTCTTTTTAATACCGTATCCTTACGAACGCTGGCGATAAAACGAATAACTCCATTGTCAAGTATGTAATTCTTACCTGGGTATGTCTTGCTTGCGTGTTTCGAAATAATAAAGCCTAGTCCAATATAATTTTACTGCAGTGGACAAACGAGTATCACGCTTTTCATATTGCAATAGGAATACGATCTTAAACAAAGACAACAAGAGAGAGTGAAAGAGACCGAAGGTGTTTCTTACGTGTCCGCTATTTTTATTATTTAATTTTAATTCTTTTACTCGTAACATATTCGTTTCAAAGTAAACATTTTGTGTAAATCAAAAGGCTACGACTATGAAGACTAATACTTTCTTCGAATAGTTCCTGACTCCCTAGATGCAATAAAATGCAGTAATAACGTAAGAGGTTATATAAGGCGCACGGTAGTGAACTAGCCAAGCTTAAAGAAAGTTTACGCCTTGACCTATCAAATTTGTAGGTCCCAAATTGAATTTACATACTTACTCAATCAAATATGTTCTTACCTAATACCCATATTATATACCGTTTTAAGTATAAAAAGGAACTATGTCAAACCCTTAATAAGTCATCAACGGGGCAACGGGGCCTACAAATTTTCGATTATATTCTATTTTCGATCTGATGAAAATTAAGCTACTTATAAGTTACATAGGAAGTTATTATTGCTATTTCACATACCAACGGCTTACTTTATAGTGTCAGTTAATATGCTAGCTGTAAATTTGTTAGCTATTTTACAACTACATATGTATTTAGGAACCGACATGCACTATCAGTTTTGGAAATTCGGATATAACTAGCTTATTGATGTTTCTATCACATTCACTTTCTATCAGACTCCCTCACAATACTGTAGTTGTTCAATTTATTGATTAGATTACATTACAATTATGAATACATGTGGTATAGACAGATATTGATTTTAAAGCGAACTTGGCAACTTTTTACACAACGTGTTCGTTGGAATTACAACTAAATATTTCATCAGCCGCCCGAGAGGAAGCAATAAAATGCAGCCCTGTATTATTAACTAGTATTCGTCTGTTTCAGAAGGGGAATTAATTCGTTCAGAACATTTTCAGTAACGTCTATAAATGTTACTGAAAATATTGCTACTTACACTACAAGCTGTATGAAAATGTATAGAATTGCTAATAATATTTTATACAGCACTATCACTGATAGTGCTTCGGAACTTGAGTAATCTTAACTTCCCGAATAGCACCAACCACGGGACATACACTGGTATGAAATTTCCTTCGATGCGTAGCGACCCACCGTGCTAAAATACGCCATATATAACTAATGTTTCCTGGCCGGGCGGGAAATACTATGAAATCGATTGACGCCACAGAAGCCTTCAATCAAGTCACGTTTATAGAGATTCAGAAAAGCAAACTTATCATATCATGCAGTGTTGAATGAACAAAACGATCTTTAATTATTTATTTATTCAATACAATAAACCACACAATAAAGACTACTTAAAATAAAACACATTAACACAAATGCAAGCTTCAAACACAATGTAGTTGTTCAATACACCACTCAAGAATATTAAAATGTAAGGTAACATCGCACATTGTTTTCCTATCGTGTTTACCTTTACCTTTAAATTCAAACAGTATTCTAACCCCCGCCAGTGGTTCTCGTGTGCGTTTTATGTGTGTTCTTGATAAATTTGTTGATGTTTCTTTCATTTTTCTTATGTCTGTTCCGTCTATGTCGACTTTTCGCATTCCAATAGACCCTGTTCGGTATTTCTCTCTTGCTGTAGTATTTGTACATCTGCGATGAATGAGTAACAATGTATATAAAAATATTATAGTTTTTGAATATCAAATTGAAATATGTGCTACTACACTTTGTTAGCGAGACAATAAGATGAATTAAATATATCACGTATAATTGGAAACCGAGATTTGTCTATTCATTAAATTACTAATTGAAAAAATGGTAAATATTGATAAATAGAATATTGGTAAATATGATACAAAATTTCAGTAGGTTTCCTTAGCTCCTTGGACTTCAAAAAAATGTATTATTACTTGTGCAATTCAATCCCGATCTTCCAAAGATCCTTCAAAGTATGATTTTAATGGCAGCTAGGGGGTGAGATGTATTCGTACCGTTAATTTGGTTCGTACTGCCGGAATACTTACATTGAACTCTTCTATAGAAGTAAGTCTGTTGTTCAGGTAGGCCAGTTGATTTTCAAGATAATTTCTTAAGCCAGTCATCTTACTCTGAAAATGTTACAAAATCATGAAATCCTTCTGCTGCTTCGTCTTTATTGTCAGTCTTGGACGTCTGCATCTGCTTTACAATTCCACCAAGACCAAACGTTCCACATACTGGTCTTGCGTGTCGCGAAGGCCAAGAGCTACCAATCTGAACTCGAAATTGCAAACATTAACATATTTTAAAACTATTTATAGTCTTAGTTATGCCATTTCCTAACTGTTCTCATACTTCATTGCTATAAAACTATGAATTTATTCAAATTCTAAATTTACCTTATCTTCATCGTCCATACCGTCAAATTGTCTTATCAACTCTTGAACAGCTTGAATACTTTCGAGACACTGCTGTCTATCATTCGAATTCTGGTCTTCTGGCATCACCAAATTTAAACTTTTATCCGCTGGCTTTTCTGCAAATGTAATAATTCTATTTAAAGATCCAAATACTGGTGGTTTCGTAAATGGTCAAGATGGGTTGGAGATGAAATCCTAGGCTTTGTGTATTAAGAATGATTCTAGAGCTGGATACCACCAGATAAGGAACGATTATTCAGACGGTGTAACAATATCCTTCAAGGATCTCACAGCGATGTCTTATGGCTCATGTGGCTTCGAGTACTGTGTCATACAGTTAAAGAGCCATGATTTGTTATTATTTAGAAGGAATCACCATATTTCTCGTATCCGCTACGTAAGTGTACATCCGGTACCATCACTATTTTGTCAGATGGCGCTGTCAGCCATTCCAGGAATTTCTGGAGATCCGATGGCAATTCTGCAAGAGTAACAAAGGAGTTTGTCAGTTACATCGAGAGATAATGAATTTCCTTAATCCAGTCTTTTAGGCAAATTCACTGGAGCGGCTCAGGAGAGAATTGACACTAAGGCATTTAAATCATCTATATGTACTATGTTTTCACACTCACAATATATTAGATATTCCTATCATTTTCCTACCCTGTTCTCAAATGATTTTTCTGCAAATCACACCAACAGATTCGTACCCGCCCCGACCCGTCTTTTAAAAAATGAATTTGGAGACCAATTTCTATGTTAGAGGCCTTACGTGAACATGTCTTCTGTTGAACCTGAATGTCGACAACATCTGACAAGAGCTTCACAAGTTGCTGCATCAACGCAGAAGCCATTGTCTCTTCCTTACTCTCCTCTCGAACTAAAATGGACACTGACGTCAATATTTAAAGGCTGGTAGATAACATTCATGCTTAAGGTGGTACTGAACTATAGCAGATAATGAAATATAGCTTTTTGGGTGAGTTCACAGGCTTCTTTGCCTCTCCTTATTATTAAGGACTTAACTTTGATTTTTTTCGTTTCGTATGAACTGAACTGTGAAAGAAGTAAGAGGAAATGTCTTTCATGACACACCTTTAACCGAATATCCAGCATCATAATTTTGTAATTCTAGTAAGTATAGTATTTTGAACCGAGATTGTGGTTTAATAAATATACAAATACTTGTATTATATGTATACAGAAAGGGGAGGTTCCTTATTTGGGAAATTTAATAGTTCAAGTTATTAACTTTTCATTGTCTTAGTTTGTTTCACAGCGTCCGCAGCTTCTCTAATCACTTTCTTCATATTCGCTGTTAGGGCTGCGAAATCATTTGGATCATCCATCTCGTCCTGAAATATATCATCCATGTTACATCGCGGTAAATAACAGTAAGTAACAGCAACAGTAGCAGTCGCAGTAATAGGAAGAGGAACACGAACAGTGATAACTTTAAAGGCCCTATATACAGTATTTTGATACGGTTTTCATTAGTGGGGTATTTTGACCCTGAATCTTTCAATCCTAAACTTAATCATTTTTTTGTAAAAATTAAATCCTTGGCTAGGAAAAATGATATTTAAAAGTCTTCTTAAATAGAATCCTAAAAGGGTGAAATTAAGGGTTTCTTGGAAACTTAATAAGGCCTTGAATAGCTTGCGAATAGTAACTAATATTTATTAATTATTATACGAGTAAACACGGTTATGTTTACAACAGTTCTCTGTGCGGAGCATATAAAGAATACACTAAGAAAAACACAATATCATTACTTACAGTAAATACATTTCTGATCCTCCTCATTTTTCGTTTACTCAACGTGTGCGTAAACATTGGTCTCCTACTGAAATCATAATGATTATATTACTTTTTTACTCGCAAAAATTGCAGTCAAAATCGTATCAGATACTGTTCCTATCAGTAATCATCCACAGGGACCTAGTGCACAAGTACTTAATTGGTATTATCGCCAGCCAACTAATACTGTATTGCCACTAAAGCTTTATATTGAGGTTTTCAGAGCTTACTTTGTTGTATTTACGGTTTGAGTGAAGCTTTTGCCGCTTGCAGGGTTCTTATCACCGTCGGTAACACGAAATCTATCGGCAATAATTTTCACTTTACCTCCGAACCAATTTTTAGATTTATTTACAAAATTTGTACGTTTCGCGGAATGCTTATCTCTTCCAGCTTTCTGATAGTAATCAACTTTCACCCCATATTCATCGTCGTAAAGATCATTCCAGAAAACTAAATTCGTGTCTTGAGGTATGCTTCTTTTGGAAATTGTTCTGTTTTCAATATTAGTTGCATCGCCTTTCTTAATATTCATGTTTTCTTCACTTATCTGTGGTTTTATTATACTTTCAGTGGATATATTATTTCTGGGACTTACGGAATCTGTAATGGCATATTGTGTTAGACAATAAACACTTAGTTTTTCAACAAAATTAGAGAAATGCTTAGTACATTTGGCAATACGATCATGGCATAAGGTTTTCGTCTGACAACATTATCATTTTAATTTAAATAAGAGGAAAATAAAGCAGAAGCTCAGAAAAGACTAATCAGAAAACTTCAAGCGTTTTTAAAGCACTATAAAATTAGGTTCGGCATTAATAATATTCAAAGCAAATATGAATGCTTTCAATTCAATGACAACCCCAATTGTATAGTAAAGGTGAATGACCTTCAGTTAGATATGCCCTTTGCCTAGCATGACTTTGTACCTAACATAACAATATTTAAATAGAATTACCTGTTTCAGTTGTGGACGTTAATTGTACAGTTTTTTCCGTATGCGTTGCGTTTCCTTTTGTTTCCGTCATTGCAAATGAGGCGGAGACATTTTTATCGTCAATCGCCATTAGCGATCTTGATCTATGTCCGATGTTTTCAATCGCATCGGAGTATATCGGGTACAGTGCTTCCGATTTATTATCTTTCGCTACAAAACTGTCACTCGTATTGAGAAGAATGCTGTGTATGTGTAGAAAAAAGTGCATATTTATCAAGTAGCCAAATGGCTCAGTAGGCACACGGAGTGTCTGATAGTAAGGGGTCACCATGCCTTATGGACATGTGCAAAACCAGAGAAATTTCCAATGGGTGAAATAATAGTAATAGCATGTACATTAATTAGCTAGAGACCTAGTTTATGTAGCTAGAAAAACTATCCCTGTTGTGAGAAATACAATTAATTATGCAGCTGAATCATTTTTATATTGAATAATGCTCCAGATGGGTATACCAAAAATAAAAAAGGGTAATATTATTTGGCTGTAGCAGATCGCTATAAATACGTTGCCTTCATAATAATATTGATACTGTACCTGGCGTTACTGTATCCGCTTAGGCCTGTGCCACTAGATAATTTCGCCAAAGTATTGAACCATTGCGATATAATAGAAAAAATCTCATTCACTCTCGTGCTGTTACGATTACTAGTTTTGACATTTTCTTGTAGATTCTCTTTGATCTGTATAGGCCTAAGATCCGTATTATCTACAAATCCGACCGACTTCAGACCACGTCTGGGTATAATATGTTGCCAGAAGCAGTTTGATTCGTTTTTCTTCGAGTTTTTCTTACCGTGTTTTCCTTTGTCTTTGTTTGGGTCTTTCTTTGTAATTATCACTCTAAAGCGCTCTCGTATTGACTGCAGAATATCAGTGTCTACACCAGTTTTGTTCTCATTCTTTATCTCAATTCTTATACCCTCTGGCTTTGTGGTGGTCTCTGCACAGTATCAGACACTAATGATGAGTTCTAATTAACATACTCTCTGAGAATCGCGTGTCTATTTAGATGATAACGTGGCTATTTAGGTAATACTAAAATAACCGGTTTTTACTAGATGCATATTATGTATGTAAACATGGTACATATACCAAAATAACATTTTTTACATTTTTTGTCTGTCTGTTTGTCTGTTTGTTCCGGCTAAACTCTGGAATGGCTGGGTTGATTTTGACGGGACTTTGACTGGCAGATAGCTGATAATAAGGAGTAAATTAGGCTTCTTATATTTACAAATTTTAACAATAACTTCTTTTTTGCGAAATTCAAACGCAGATGAAGCCGCGGGCGCCGCTGGTTCCAAATAAAATAAAGAACATTGTGCAGTTTCAAAATAAAATTGTTAACTTTTTTAAAGTGATACAAACTAATATTAATGAATACTAATTATTTTGAAGCTACTCGAAACTTAAGCAGGACTCAGCAATACGAAATTTAAATGTTAAGAATAAAATATGAAATGACCCACAATATTTCGAGAATCGTCCGAAACATTTAAAAAACGTTTCACGTTAATCCATTGAGAAGATTTTCAATAAATCCATTAAAATGCGGACAAAGAAATGTATTAATGTATACATTTATTGTACACTTTATGTTCGCCTAAGACTTTTATATGTCTATACATTTTATATTTGTCTATGACAATCATGGCATTGACGAGGATAATGATAACAATAGTTACTGTAGGATAACAAAGGCGTAAAAACAGATAACTTATACAGCTAAGGGCCGAAGTACTCTGCCTATCCCTGCTAATCGTCTAAAGAATAATGGTTACCGCTAACTTCTAAATGATAAAAATTGTAACGGTATTGGTCATTTTAATTATACCTTCGCCTGCCGTTATGGTAAAGTTGGCACAAGGCGGAGGAGTCGCCTTGGTGGTGGTGGTGGTGGTTGATTTTTTTTTACTTCCTTTTTTCGCTTTATTTTTCTTATGGGCCCTGACCTGCTTCTTGCTACCCAGGACACCGTAATCACTGTACGCCTGCGCCAATTGTACGAGCCCATCGTATTTATTAGCAATATAATCTTCCATGTAATCCGTATCGCTGACCTCGTTTACCGTTTCATCGATATGTGATATATTATTCGCAATCCACGGTATGTTAATGTTCGCCATGTACGCTTGTTTTATTATAGCGTTCAATTCTTCCGGATACAGAGGTATGGGGCCCTTCCAATTGTGATTGTAAACGTTTGGTATGTTTGCCTAAAAAAAATCGATAATATTCCATAGATTTATTGATTATCATTCAACGGCATATATAAAGTTAATGATGTCTGATTCAATATTTATATATATAAATACATATGTATATATTTTTTGTGCGCGCGTCCCCGCAAACGTTGCTTTGCCATATAAATGATTTCTAGACGTTCATTTACGAGTAATATTTGCCACTGCAATGGTAGCGCAGTCTGTCGGGTCCAATGTGAAACATTGTAAAATTAACAACTACTGACAAATTAAAAATTAATTTAAAAAAACATTTTCCAGTGGATCGAATCGTGAATCTAAACTATTCTCAAGTCCCTTTGAACACAAACAATTTCATCAAAATCGGTCGCATCGTTTAGGAGGAGTATAGTGACATATACACGCACACAATAAATATATATATATATATATATATATATATATATATATATATATATAAAGATTGACTTTTCC
>DWQT01000465.1:0-22598 GCA_018244895.1 Myscelus amystis hages | reverse complement strand
GTGCTCAAGGAAGTTTGCCGAATGTCCTGCCCTCAGGTGCTAACAAAGCCAGGTTGCTCGGTGTACTCACTCTCGAGAAGGCTACGTTAAACTGGCCATGCGAGATGCAATCCTTCCTGAGATCAATTCCTGCTATTTTCAGTAACTGACCCTGTGCTTTTATCCCAAACTATAAGTTTACAGTCACGTAGCAACTGGGCCGTATTGCTTTGCTTTAAAATGTTGCAGAATGGAGTTTGGAGATGAACAAGATTTAGAGGCAACTTAAATGCAGCGTGAGCTGTTTTACCTCCTTCCAAAAGTGTTGCTGCGATTCCTGAAGATGCGACAGCTAGGGCAATGCCACGATTACTCCTTACTTTGGCCAGTAACAAATTAATGAGAAAGGTTTTACCTGTGCCACTAGGTGCATCAAGAAAAAATAAATGACCAGTTCCTTTCGCTATAGCGTTAAGGACATGTTCATATACGTGAAACTGTTGATCTGTCAGTAATTCCTCATTATTTGACACTATTTGTCTTAGAATATTGGCATCATAATTGATCTCTCTTAAGTATTCACGATTGACCGAGGATACAGTTCTTTTCGTCTGGAGTAATCCGTATTATGCAAAATTGAGCTAACACTGCATCCTCGATCAGTACTAAACACTTATTATAAACCTGTTCCATCATGAGCATTTGCTCATTATCTTGGAATTTTTAGACTTAGAAATAGTGACGGGTAATGATTCACAAGAAGCTGTGTCACTCAGCTCATAATCTGGAGGTGGTGAGGTAGATACTTCACTTCTTCTTTTAGAGATCTTCATGGCGACTACAGGGCGTAGTGAATATGAAGCTAGAATAAATCATTCATTTAATTTTTCTTATTTTTCACACTAAAGATTACATAAATACAGAATATTTACTCCACAATCTTTCAGAAGTCTAGAAATAACGTTATTATTTTATTTTACCAAAATGATATAGTACACGCGAGCGAAGCTGCGGGCAAAAAGCTAGTTGATCTATAAAATAGAAAATGTTAATTACAACTAAAAGTAAATTATTATATTTACAAAAAACATATTACCATTTTATTCCTATAGTAGGAAGTACATAGAATAATTAATTACTGCCTAATTACTACCAGTGAATAGACTAATTTAGTAAAACTAAATTTTGGCCCATAATCAAAATTCAACTGTGATATTGAAATTTCATTAAAATTTTTGACAAACTAAGAAAAAAAGCATACTGAATTGCCTTTGCCTTGTATATTACCTGTGTGATAATCAATTTCATTTTTGTAACTGTCTGAAAATCATTGTTTTTATATCATCTAACCACTGGTCCTTGTATTGTAAGCTAAGAATGTTTTGGAATGACTGTGTTCTATCAGATTCAGACATCTTCCCGGTCAACAAATAAGCCACTGCTTCCACACATAAGAATCCCATACCATCATTCAATGACCAAATGTAAATTTTATCAGCATTTTTAGGTATCAACAGGAATTGCAGGATGGCACTACATAGCTGTTCTTTTAATTTTTCAAATAAAAACCTATCTGCCAGTAATAAAACTTCTAAATTAGTTTCCAATTCAGTGGCCATGGGGAAAACTTTTACATCACTTTTGGGATTGTTTACACCGCAATGTAACAGAGTAAACAAATATTCAAGAGCTGGTTTTGTAACATTTTTTAGCCGGACACACTTTTCTGCCGATTCTTTAAATTGACCCAGAAGCATGGCTGAGAACACATCAGAGTTTTGACACAAGAATGCTTTGTTTGCCGTCACTGTTGATAAGTCATCCAGTTCAAAAGTGACAATATCATCTTTTGATAAATTATCCAATATGGGATCATATTCAATATAAATGGGTTCTTTATATCTGCTTTCAAGTACCTTTGGATCCTTTATATGAATATTATGCGCTAATTTTGACAATGCTATGACACAATGTTGAATATTTTCCTTTGATTCATTAATTATTTGTAATAATAAATTTAGTGCATTGCAATCTATGAAGTACCTCTTCAATGGTTTCTCAGTTCTGTGGGAAAAAAAAAAAATCAATTGAAACAACGCCAAATACGTATTGTATACTAGTATACACAAAAACACAGATTAAAATAATCCCACTTTTAAACCTATACATACATACATGTTAAATATTTTAATGATTAAAAACCGAGAGGTATGTGCATTTATCCTACTATTTCTTTATTATAAGTTAACATGTTAAACAGAGTGTCCAAAACGATCACGATAAATGTAATTTTATTTCTTTCTTACCTTACAATGTATGGCAATGTAAACGAAAGTGTCTCCTTCATATATGAGCTGCCTTTGAGTAACTGATAACTTATTTCGCCTATACCATAACTGGATTCAGCCAGGATCGATAACTGTGCTAAGTATTTTGTACTAAGTCTTAAAATCTGAAATATATATTTATTAATTAGTTTTTAAATAAAAGAAGTATAAAACGTAATGAGCTCTTTTTATTCTACTTACTTGCTTACACTGCATACATTTAGCTGGTGGATGTTTTGAGGTCACTGACATCCCATGTAATCTTAAAGTAAGTCTATGTTTAAGGATACTCATCAGACATAAAGTGTTGCTGCAATGGAACCAAAAAATAGCTATCAGTTTCTAAGTCTTGTATTACCTCAATTTGAAGCAAAATAAGGTTTTATACACTTAGAGAATATTATGTATTAGTATGTGTTGTGGCTCTCTCTTGTATGGTGTGTTACTTGTGTATTCTGAGTGACATTCGTGAAAGGATTAAATGCATTGTACTACTATTTCACATAGGCACTGCTAAAATTATTTCCAGGGTACACACTACCATTTTTTGGATTGGGGTTTCCTCTCATAGTGAGTGTTTTAGGCCATAGTATACCATGCTGGCCAAGTGAGGATTGGCGGATTTTACACCCCTTAGAAACATGATTTCCTTGTAGGAATGCATATGAAATTAGACAATTTTAACACCTACATGAATAAAAATTGATCTCAATTAATATTCCTGTCAACATGAATATTGTACATTTCATTACAGGTGTACCCCCTGCCAGCATCCATGTAATGTAATATATTCTACACCAAAATAGTACATTATTGTAAGGTAGTTTAAAACAGATATAAATAATCATAGCATAGTTTGTAAGTCATAACAATATGTAGAAGTAGTAATGTAAGACAGTCTTTTCCAGTTTAAAAATTGTGTAGTACTAAACTATATAATATTGCCAGATATATGGTGTTATGACACATAGACAGAGTTAATAGTTTTCAGTCGATCATACCTAAAGACTTTGGCAAGAATCCGTGCAGCTCTACCGAGGGGCCTCTTACATTTTTCAATGTAATCAAGTAATGCATTAATACACTCGCTCCCAGTTAGTAGCTCCAACGTATTGTTCACTGATGGCTCCTCTCGTAAGCTATTTTGATTGTGGCAAGCGCCCGCAGACACACGAAATAGCAATATTAAGACGCAACTAATATTTGAGGTCTTAGTGGCTGTATCAAGCTCTGCTGTAACATCATCTTCTGCAATTTAATTTTTAAAATATGTAAAAAAATATATTTAACTATTCCTTCAATAATCATTTTAATTAGGCTGTTTTAAAAAGTCTCAGTGTTCAAGAATTGGCTTTCATAGATACCACTATTACGTTACCAATGGCTAAGGAGTTGAATAAAGTGCACAATGAAAAAAAATATCAGGTTTCCATACCTTTCAAAGGATAATCCTCTTCATCATCTACAATAAGGTCGTCCAAGTCATGGGTAACATCTAGTACATTATTGCTGGTCAAAGCCACTGATTCTTCATTATCCAAATCGTGTACTTCACTGCAGACTGGTGAATATCTACCTGATATCTCAGAATCGGAACTGTCTGCGAACATAAACCACATATGTTGTGTAAAAATTACTAGGTGACTACACACTGACATTTATATTACATAACTATAAGTACGAAAGTATTTAGTCTTACTCTCGTTAATGATTACTGGAGACATAGGGTTTGCAGAGCTGCCAGGACTCCACGGATCGGCCCAGGAAGGTGATGTAGAACTACCCTCCCCAGTACTAAATCCAGATTCAGGACTCCAGTCCCACCTGGCACGTTTACTGCTGGAGCCCCTGTATTCAGGGCTAAATGCAGAATGATTACTATCTGAGTAAGGGGAAACTGGAGGGTGGTCAAATCTATCAGGACTCATGACACGAGGCAGTTGCTGGGTGTTTGTTTGCCATTCGGGGCTTTTAGGTTCCCAATAGACACCAGAGCACCAATTTTTGGATGCCATTTTTACCACTTCTGTTTTCTAAAAATGTAAAATATAAATTTCAGTTGTAACACTAACAACAACATTTTTATAAATAGCAAGTTAAGAGAAACAATTGATTACCTTTTCTACTGTCTCAGGAGATGAGTTTCTAGCTCTTTTTGAGTATCTGTGAGATGATGGACAGGTTTCATCACCACTTTGACTTTCATCTGTTGCATCACTAATGGCATTATCAAGAAATCCTACAATCATGTTGTCCCTCTCTATTACAACTTTTAATTCATCTCCTGTGGTTGATAGTGGGCTATGCACCCTTCGCCTTTTCAATAAGCTTTGATTGTTATTTTTTGGACAAGGTGCAAGATCTTGTGCCATATCTGGTTTCATTTCAGTTTCTGGTTTAATTTGCTTATTGTGATGTTCATTTTCCATCGTCCGTAAGTAGGTCATGAGTTTTTCAGTAAGTAGTGGCACCAGGCCTTCATTGATAAGTATTTGAAACGCTGAAATGTTTGATTATAAATACGTAATTCTCTCATTACCATCAATTCTTTTTAATGTACTACCCCTTTTTACTGGACAATTTGTCACTTTAACAATTGATGAGAAGGGTTAAAGCTAAAGTCAGGTCGATTGGCCAAGTCTTCACACACCCTAGAAGATGTGGTGAACTCTAAGTTGATATTCTATTCCATGATATCTTATTTTATTAATCTCCATAACTTAAATTTGTGAAGCCTGAAGCACACACCAGGGTTAGATGTACAGAAAAAACGGGCAGTTGGCTGAAATCGAAGCTATTAGGCTAAGACAGCTTAAATGTAATTCAATTACATAGTGAAAAGAATGCCATTAAAACTTTCTATTCAACAGAAAAGACAAAACTTTCTTAAAAACAATATCTACCTATGTCATCAAAAACATACTGAAGTAACGTTGGAATTGCCTGCGTGTTGTCTCGTGCCGCTACTACAAGCAAGCGCAACCCCCCACAGTGCCGCAGTCTGGCTCGATTCACTGAGTCTCCACTGAGATGGGACAGTGCTTTTATTGCTCCATCAGGCCACATCAGTGAATCTGAAGACATTTTAAAAATATGCTAAATACTAATTGAATATATTTTTGTGAACAATTTTACAAGATCCAGCTTCATATGAGAATTACCTGAACTTTTTTGCAGTATTCCAACTAGACATTCTACAAATCCTGCGGTGCCCAAGATAGGTCGACAGGAAGATAAGTAACATAGATTCATGAGACACTTCAGAGCCAAACTTTCATAATTTGTAGTTAATGCTACTAGACATTGGTAGCCCCTGCCATCGCCTTGTATCTGCAAAATTTTATCAGCACTTGTAATATTGTTGCTATAATTTATTTTTCAAATACTCTTTATTTGACTTTTTTAAATTCATATCTATAGTCACTTTAATATACCAAACTATAGTACATACAATTTAAAAATACCATGCAATAAAATGAAATTTTGAAAATATATAGTTTTGATTTAATATTTGACACATTGTTTATGATAGCCTGAGGTTTCATATATAATAATAACAACGAGACATCCACAGAAAAAAATACCTGTTCTGCACAATGAGTGTTAGCGTAGGTAGTGAAATATCCCAAGCATTTCAATATTCCATTAATTAATTCCTCCTGGCTCTTCTTCAACTTAGTCACTGTTTTATCATCTTTTGAAGACTTTATTATATGAGCAGATTCACACTCCAATATGAGCAGAACGGACACAGCATGTACTGCTTTCAGCCCTAACATTTCATCTCTTTTGTCAATTACCATCCACAATTGTCTGCAACAATATGCATATTATGATTATATGATGATTAATATAGTAATAATAATAATTGGGACTAATTCATATACAGCTATTTGATTCCACATTAATCAGTTAACACATGTTTTATGATGACCAGACAGGTGATATATATACATAAACAAATTACATAATACTTATGTAGATATATTTATTACACCCAGGTACAGAACAAGTGTATGTATTCATCACAACATTATATGACCTACCTTTTCCAATAAAAAAAATACAGACAAATTCATACCTTATTGCTCTCACAGCCATGGTAAGAGTGGGGTAAGATGTATTTTTATCTCTTTCCTCGATGAGAGTGACAAGTGCCATTACAGCTCCATGTGTATGTAAGGCTTCAGCATTCGTTGGTCTCTGAGCTAGGTTTCCAATCAACCGACAAGCTCTTCCTACAATACTGTCCCGACTAACAGTTTGTAAAATAGTTAGTAATGATCCAAATACATTCAATTTTCCTACCTGCAATTAAACGAGAAAGCAAACGCATAAGCTGGAGTTTTTGATATACCAACACTAGCGGATTATGCTCATGTTTCAGATGGAGAAAAATATTTTACTACCTGAAATTAAAATCAAAAAACAATTTTTTACTCACTGCCACACTGCTTTCTTCTTCTAAGCAAACGTTACCCAGTATGCTTAAAGATATATCAAGGATCCGTTCATTTGGTTTGCGCAGATGTGGCACTAAATAATCTAAGCCACCGCAATCTCTGAAAAGCTTTATTCCTTTTTCATTTGTTATTATTTTTTTTATTCTAATCAAAGTTTCTTGGATACGCGAAGATGAAGTCGACTTAAGTCCTTCTAAGATCGACTTTATTTGAACTTTATCCATGTTGCAAACTTGTGGCAAATCCAAAATTGTTTTTCAATATTTACATAAAATAAAAATCTAAATTGATTTGAAATGTCGGCCATAACTTGATTTGATTGATTTTTACTACTTGACAGTGACAGTTAACCTGCCAATATTATGGTAGAATCAATCATAAGTTGGGTCGCATTCTATTCTATGTACCTGTAAATCACTGAATAATGAAAATTAAAAGCAATAAGTTAGTTAATTACTCACATGCACGAGAAGCTATCAATAAGAAAGAAAGTGAAGAAAAAAAATATCAAATTATTTTTAAGAATTTATTTACCTGTATATACGTAAAATAGGGTGTTTTTAATAGTTATAGTTGCAACATTTTACGGCAATACAGATAGGTAATATTTTTAAATGTACGTTTAATAGAAACTTTGTAATGTATAATACAATACATATCATAATAGTACATTTTATTTGTTTTAAAACATACTAATTTCGTATATTTGGTGATAAATAAGGAAGGCGAATAGGAAGGAATATATTATATATAAGTTGATCAAACATTTAAAAAGGAGTTAACATAACTGTTTACTTGAGATTTCCTTTGCCTTGAGTCACAAAAACCTAAAAAAATTACATAAATTGGATGAAAAAAAATGCGTTTGCGATGACAGAGTAGCTGATACGTTTTTTACATTGAGAATTAGTATTAAAACTGTGATTACTGATTATTGTAACATAAAATTGTCATGAAATCGTTTTGGGAGAGATGAGTGTCTTCGGAGATTTCCAGCGCGTGTGGGTGCAACGTTTTCCAGAGAGTGCTTTGCCAGCCGCTTGGGAAGAAGATGTCAGGGCCAATTTGGCTAAACATAAACAGAAAGTGGCTATACTCAGAGAAGAGTTGGAGAAGGAAGAGTTTTATGTAGAGTATCTGGAGACTCTGCTTTCAGATGTAGAGAAGCATAAGGCTACGTCTCAGGGCAGCAGGACGGCACCGCCCTCAGGGACTGGCGTGAGTGATGATAAGGCTGCGGATATCAAACAGGTAAGACATTTCCTTATCGATACGTAAAACAAAATTTGACAATTGTTATTTAATTCTTAATAAACTTTTATATTACATTTTACTTTGCTATTAGTTTTACCCTTACAATTGTCTTTAATATATTCTAATAAGAATTTTATATAACAACAAAAAATAAGATATTTCCTAAGAAAATGGAAGCCATCAATTAAGTGTTATAATAGTATTTATAGTTTTAACATATTTAAAAATAAACACTGTAATAGATTATATTATTAATGTGTAGTATATTTTATGAATCATCATAGTACTTACCTATAGAAGCAAGGCATTTACACCAACAGTCAACAATCAAACTCATTCATTACCATTTGTCATAGGGTGTACATTTAAATGAGGATAATCCTTAATAAATCCCAATGAATTTTATGACAACATACTTTATTGAATGATTACTATAAATAAATATGTTTATCTATAAGCAATGCAATTTTGTATCAACCCACACCGGTTTGATATTTAACATGTTTTATTTGTAATATTGTTCTCATGTAAGTGACAAAATATATGTCGTAATGGGAATAAAGGTCTTTAACCAGAAGAACTATGCTTTTACTAGCATATAATAGCTAGATTAATGCTGTTAACCATCTTATTCATTTAAGCCTGTTACCAATTAATGTAAACCATCTGATATTCTATAAACATCTTATACCAATAACATTAATTGACACTAATGGTCCATTTCCTAGTCTTATTTGAGTCTTGCAAATGTTCAAGCATTATTAAATCTATGAACATTATGGTAAAAGCATATGTTACAAATGTATACTAGTGGAAGAACACATGTTGGCCGGTATCCTGTTTATGTAATGATTTCAACAATTTTTAGGAATCCAACACTGATTCTTTGTCTAAGAAAAGTGAAGTGAGCCTAAATAGTAACAAGAGTGATGAGTCTAATGAAGCTGAATCTGAGGAGGTGCATCTTCGAAGCAAGCCAACACACCTTGCAGAGCGGAGTTCCGTAAACCAATGCATCAATGAACTTTCATCCAATCTAGCTGTAGAGGCAGCACGGAGACGATGTAACAGCGAGATTGTCCAGAGAACTGACATTGATGCGGAGAGCAATGGTAACTAAGAGTAACTAGATTTTCTTTATATAAAACATATGTCACGTTCCCATAGTGGTCACACGTGAGGTTCTAATCCTAAATTATAGTCACATGTTTATGAAATGAGTCTGCAGTCTTACTGTATAATACGTATAGCAGTTCAAGTAATTTGCAATAAATATTGCTAGATCTGTTTAAATGATATACAAAATAGGAACAAATTAATGTGCTATAAGCGTTTTTAAACATCTGCTTTGCACTTTTACATAGCTAATTTGTGGGGTGGAGCAGATGGCCCTAGGCTACTCAAGTATTATAGCCAAACAGCGAAAGCAACAGAAATTGGCCATATTAATAAAATATCATTTCTTTATTATTAACTTTATATAAACATCGTTTCTACATTTAAAATTTAGACTCCAGTTTTATATAGCTTGTCATATCACAATTTAATGAATTTAGTCATTTTCTTAAGCATGGTTTCTTACATTACTTTTTTCACTGAAGTGACAGGTCAAAGTATGTACTTTCCAATTTAGTAGATACATAGTCAATTTTCTGTTTCTTGGTTAGCCTTTGTAAAAGTACAATAATATTTGTCGAACAGTAGGTGTAGAAACAAGTCCAAACCAAGCTAAAAACCGTCCAATGTCACAAGCTGGTGATTTTGTAACAGTCATCGAAGTCAATGGTCTGAAGCTAGCCGAGAATGCATCGAAGAAATCTGAAGAGTCACCACAGTCTTCTGAAAGTAGTTCAATAGATCCAACCACAGCTGCCAAGAAAAAAGTGCCACCTAAGTAAGCTCTCATTCATATACTTGCTTCTCAAGAACCTTCATACATTTTTATTAGTAGGAATTACTCTAACAAAAAATATGTTTCAAACCGTGGTAAAAGAGGACCTCAGTTAGTCCTTTATGTATTAATATTAATAAATTATAATTTATGCAACAATTTCATCAGAATCGTGTTTTCAATATTTGAATTTTATTTTAGTCAAATGTATAGTTTATTGGGTTGACTGATACATTTATGTGTGGCATGAAGTCAACTCTTCATTATTAACAATCAAGTAAATAGAATAATATTATAATAAAAAAATGTAATCAGGTACTATTATTGAATACAACACAAAAATGAAAATAGTGTTTGTGTGATCATCCTACTTTACACTCAAGATGTATTAATATCAAAATAATGAGAACAACTACAGAATATCAGTTAAACTGATGTCATGGTATTCTATTGATACATTTAAAAAAAATCAGAATTTATAGTTATTGTGCCTTATTATACATATACATCTCTGTATAAAATGTTACTGTCTGTTCGCAGACCACCACCAAAAGTGTTCAACAAACGCGGTGCTTCCCTGCCAGAATCAGGGTTTCCTGAAGACAGTCCGCCGTCATCATTGGGGAGGAAAATCCGCAGCGCCGACTCGCGAGAATCTATTGCAAGCCGAGCTTCCACACCTTCTATTAGTGAAAGGGTGTGTATATTACAGAATAATTAATACATTTCACATTAATGGAAACGATGTAATCATTTTATAACAACACTCATTAACTGCTCTTAATCACGTAAATGATTCGCCTTTTGAGCGCTACCTTCAAATTAATCTTTACATAGTATAAAACAAAGTCGCTTTTTTTCCTGTCCCTATGTATGCGTAGATCTGTCAAGCTACACAACGGATTTTGATGCGATTTTTTTTAATGGGTAGAGTGATTCGAGAGGAAGGTTTGTATGTGTATAAAAACACCCATTATATAGTAGAGAAATACTGTTAATTGTGAGATTTTTAAAATGATTTTTATGATTGAATAAACGCGCGCGAAGCTGCGGTAAAAAGCTAGTAGTTAATAAACGATTGTGACTGGGTTGTGATGGATGTTGCAGGTTAAAAGTTATGAATCAATTAACTCGTTGTCCTCTGAACGGAAGCGTTCGGGTGGAGCAGCCACCCCGCGCTCTATCGACGAGGAGGTCACGTCCACTACCCCCGACTTGGCGGAGGCTGCCGACGACAAGTCGGCACCCATATCGCTGGAAAGCATTCCCGCGGCGGTACCGTCTAGTGAAGACGAACCTTATTACGATCAAGTGCCCGTGGATATAAACGATGGCGAATACGTTTATATACAAGCAGGTAGATTACAGAAACTTTTTCGTCTCAATAAAATGTTGATTCATTTCATTGTCTCTGGAATCCGAAAGCTATACAATTAAAATTTAACACTGTCATATGAATGAACTTTTATATTCGGTTATTGAGGAAAAACATAACTTCGATCGCTACAGCGGCCAAGGGTAATCTTTATTCTGCGTAATTAACATGTGATGAGATTATCCTGTATTGGAGCGAGTGGTTGTGTTGTGCAGGCGGCGCGGGATCGAGCGCCGAGGACGCGTCGAGCGGCTCCAGCACGCTGCCGCTGTCGGCGTGCGCGCCCTCCGCGCCCTCGGCCCCCTCCGCGCCCGACTCGCCGCCCGCGCCCTCCGCGCCCAACTACGTCAACATACACTACTTTATACAGTCAGTACTGGGCGCATGCAATGCGCCCCTACCCCTCTTGCCTAAACAATGAAACACTGTCGAGTAGACCGTATCCTGTCTCTTCCACATTACTGCCTTAAGTGGCCGGTTCGAGTCATCATAATTATTAATAAATACATTTATAGAACTTACGAGACTCTTAACATGAATTTTCGCTCTTCCATAAGCCTCCATATTCTCATTTTTCATCGGTAGTTGTTTCCTGAACTATTTTTTTACACTAAACCACTGTATTGCGTCGTTTATGCAATTTGGCTCCGTGATCGGAAGTGCCAATTTAGGTTAAATTAGTAATTAACCTACGCTTTACTGAAATGTGTACAGAATGGCCTCCGTATACAAAACATACCTACATAACATTAATTTTCATTTGACAAGATGGTGCTTTTAAATTCAAAACAAATCTTCATGCTTTTAGTAGCTGATATTAAAATATTTAACGTTACATGAGTAATGAATTGTAGGTAGTTATATTGGGTATATTAACTAATAGGTCGAGGGTCATCCAGGGCTCTTATTATAAGTGATTTGAAAATTAATTTAAACAAACATCAATATAGTTATAATCGGTCTTAGATCGTCTTCGAGGTTGTAGAACTAGGTCAAGTATCTCGGATATGTTGTATAGACAAGGCGGTGAAGGCGCGGAGGCGAGCGAGACGAGCTCGGAGCTGGCGGACTCCAGCGAGACGCCGCTGCTGCTGCGGACCATCTCGTCCGACACGGAGCCCGGCGCCACGCCGCCCGTCCTCAGGAAGCTACAGCATCAGGTGAGAGTAACTACCACCAATCAACGCTTTAGTATGCCTATGGCCTAAACCCCCTCTCACTACGAGAGGAGGCCCGGAGCAGTGGATCACTAAAAGGGTGAAAAAAAAACTGCTTTATTGGCGCACACTAATGCGCATAAACTCGGAGAGTTCCGTTTATTTAGATCTCTTAAAAAATGATCTACTAATGTACACTTGACAAGCGTTAAAATATGAACGCACACCCGGTACCGCAACGAACCTGCGACTACAGTAACCTACGGCCGATTCGAGCTCGAACGTAAACATTTTAAAATATTATTCTATAAACATATTTAAATTATATCATACTCGATAATAAATATTATTGTTAAAAAAAAACTGTTTTAATTTTTACTAGCCGTAATTGAAAGTATTTATTACGCATTTCTAATACATTATGAAATTTATGACATTTCCGAGCAAGCGAGATGACAGATTAGTTTTACACTTAGACATAACGCTGGTGTAGAATCATGCCCTTATACAGCAACACAGCATTGTATGGAAATTTTATGAATAACTCAAAGTGATTAAGTCTACAGCAATAAAACGTTAGCCCCGATCGATGTGGCGGAGAAAATTGTTAGTTAATGGTCATGAATTCACTCAACGGTGAAAAATGTTGATGCAGCGTTGACCGTTAGGCAAATGTTCAGGTTTGCGTGCGGATGTTGGTCGAGCAAAACGGCGAGCGTCCGGCCGGGCGGCGGCGGGTTCGTTTCTAACATATTGACCAGTTTTTATTCCGCACGGCGATACCTTGGCCGATCGTCGGAATAATTCAATGTAATCTCGTATGCGAAGTGCATTACGAGAACAATGAGCGCTTATCGCGTGTTTATGTTAATTGTGTGGGCGATAAGCGCGCCGCGCCCGCCCGCTCGCCGTATCGCGCCTAGAGATATGCAAAAGATTTTTTAAATCTTCAGTCGAGCGTAATTCTACAAATATGCAGTCATATTGTATGGTAACTTGAGTCACAAGTTTGTTGTGATTTTTTGTCAATTCAGTTTGTATTGAATTTGGGTACGATGCTGACTCTAGTCATTATTGATTTAATTTGGTTAGATGCGATAATGTCGATTAGGCGCGTTATCGTTTGGGTATATTTATAATCACGGATGCAAAATACAGTTTATTGTTACACAACCTGGAGGTTGAAATCTGTTAAAAAATGTCATCTATATTTACAAAGATATGATTATTAAGAAAATGAACTGTAATGTAATGTTATAAAATTGTATTACATTATCATGTAATAATTACATGAAAATAAAAAACTTATAGCTTAATAATATTATTACAAATTAATTTTATACTGAAGTGGCTGCCAGTTTTTGCTAAACTTTTTGGTTTAAGTGTTGGTTGCAACATAATATCTATCCTATCTGGTATACATTTAATAAAAAATGAAAGGGGATGGGACGATAAATCATTTATTTACTATCCTTTTCAACAGTGCAATATTTTTCTCAGAATGATTTTCCTTACTTAAAGGTATTAATACATTTTCATTTAAATGCATTTTGTCTTCCGCTAATGGTCCTCTATATGAACATTTATTTTCGCTTGTAATTAAGTTATATTTGCAGAACTTCGTTTCACAGCTGCTTCCATGTCCACACCGTGAATAGTAACAAACGCCCGAAGCGCAAAACGAGTCTATTTCCAATTTTAAAATTAAACTGTTCGCCAAAATAGTTACATGATGGATTAATTTCGATCGGATATAATTGACAAAAAGTGGATCTATCCCTAATGGTTGAAACGAACTCGCTGCTGTGTCCCGTCGAGCAATAAAATCTGAAAAGAGAAAAACATATTTACTGAACTCATTCATTAAGTTTGCTTATTTTTTTCTTAATCTATATATAGGCAAATTGATTCGTTGGTTATAGAGGTAATTGATGTGTTTTAGTTAAGAATTGATTGGGTGTGTGTTAGCAATAAATTTAAAGTAAGTTTTATACCGTTAGTTATTAGGTTTTATGGTTTGCGTAGACGCATTGACGGCTTCAGTGACGGTCGACGATAGCAATGCCTCAAGTGCTAGTGGACGCTCTTCTGAAGATTGTTTGGCGCTACTTTCAGTGGAAGACGAGGATACAGCGATTGTCGCTTCGGGCACTTTCACCGTTGTCGTCATTTCTTTATCTTGTACCGTGGGCTCAGACGTCGGCTCGGCTGCCTTACGCGTGGTAGGATCTTCGGGCTTCGCTATAGTATTATACTGTCTACATTCCCCGGTCAAGTCGGTGTCGTATATGCTACAAGTGATGTTGACGCATCCGAACCTGTCGCACTTCATCGTGGTGCACGTTTGGTCGTTGCACCATATCGTCACGTTATGTTTGCCGATCTCTATGGTGTCGAAGGGCTCGCGGGTCGCAGTGGACCGCACGAGCCCGTCGGACGCCGGCAGTGTGTCGGCGCCGGCGCCCCACCACGCGAACGGATACGTCAGCCAGCCCCAAATCGTTGCACCGATCCCCCGCCCTTCATTATAGTTGTCTGCAAGCGATGTTAGCGGATTAAATACCCATAATATTATCGCACACCCACAATAAGTAAACTTTATACTCACGTTCCACTGGCTTACACAATGTCTCGTGCACGGCACATAAAATAACGAACGTTAGAATATTTTTTGGCGTGAACATTTTAACAGGTACTATTGCATCTGTTTCACGAAGGTAAATGTTTAGACAGTCCCATCTCGGCTTTTTATATCCCCCGACAAGGTATGTCCCTATCTGTGTTGAAAGATAAGGCCCTTTAGGGAATGTTTGCCTAATGAGTTACTCGTAACTATACGTATACTAAATTATACTGAGCTTTACGTATCACACGCACGCGCATAAAACTAAACACTATCACATTATGACTTTATTAGGTGTATTTTCCCCTAAAACCATAAAAAATGTTTTGGTTCCTTCAGCGGAAACAAGAATTTTGTTGGAAATATTTCACATGTTGTTGTGTTCGTGCTTCCGTTCTTTAATTGAACCTCACATAATACGCAATGTTCCCTTATATCGGGGCACGCTAAAAAGCGACACAGAGATCTATTTTCCCTGCATTTAGTGAGTATTTTGAGCTTCTTTTCTGGTCGTACTATTGAGGCATACATTTCGTTCAAGTAATCCCTAATTTCATCCATTACATGCGTGGAATTCAATAACGGCTGGTCATCTCTTCGTAAAAAATGGTATGATCTGTACTTGGTTACCAAATGATCCATTATTTTCTTTACACTCATAATATTTCTAGATGGAACATCTTCTAATTTGTAATCTCCATTGGAATTAAACTGAATAATTTTCGTTCGATCTTTATTAATACCCTTCCAGGGACTCATATATATCTCTCTACTATTCTATAATTGACATTGAAATAAAATAAAAACTTTATTAATTATAATAACATAATGCAAAGTAATTTGATTGAAGAAATCTATGTATTTTATATTAATTACTAGCCAAATCGACCTCGTTAGCTAAATACAATTTCATATGATTTGCTTTCAAAGCGTCCCTCTGGTAAATAATGTATTGAAGTACATATTAAACAGAATCAAACGCAACTTACCAACTCACCAATATTTTCTATAAAAATGGAAAATTTAAAAACAGTTACTGTTACAATGAATATTTTTAATGTTAAATGGACGGTGTCTGTCACAAACATTTTGAGTGCAAGTATGTAAACCGTTTCTTATCAGAGCTTAAAGTGTAAGCATTTCATGTTTATAAATCCGTAATAGTGTTGTTGTATATTTTTCCAAATGAACGTTACGTAACGCCTAAACAATTTTATCGTTTTTCACGTTTTCACAATGGCCTAAGGAATTCAGTTCTTTCTTTAAACATGTATTTTTTCCAAAATGTTTTTTGTTCCCTTCAAAAGTGATGCATTTTACAGTGAAACAAATGGTCGCCTTTCCAAATATTTGACCTAACATTCTGTTATGCAAAGTATCGAGCAGCTCGTGAGCGACATTGAAGGATACATTTGGACTTGACTCCAATGATATTGCAGAGTCTGTAAAGAAATATGGGAGCGGCTTAGAATTTTATCATTTATCTACGTATGTGAATTGATCTGCATCATACACAATATGTTGAACACGCTACTTACCAGTAATGTTTTTATTTGCAATGCAATGCCCTCTTTGTTTGAAACGTTCATCGGGCTTACAAGTTCTATGAATGCACACTTTGTTAGCGCACTTTAATGATTGGCAAAATGTTTGAGAGCAAAATGTTGCAACGCCGTTAGAATATTTACCCACGAGAGTTGTGAAAGTTGACACTGCTATGTCTATGTCGCTCCAGTTTATTTTATTCAATGATTTTCCTATTTGTAAAGTTGTACTAATATTAAACTTATGTTCAGTTGTATTGAAATGCTTGTGATCAAACATTTCTTTACTCGTATTGCTTGTGGAATACTTTACGTAATCGTCATCTTTTTCAGGCCAGTACAATAAATCGCTGTTTAATAATAGTTGCAGATTGTCCATTCTCTTACTGATTCCGAACTTATTTTGTGGGGTGCTCGAACCTTTTACATTCAGCACGTTGTCTGGCGAGGACCTATTATCAGTGATTGCTGAATTCTGAATAGGATCATTTTGACGTTTGAGGCGTGTGAATTGTGGCATTGCAGTTGAATTCATTTGCTCCCACCTCGTATACTCAGTACTAGAAATTACTTTAGTTGTTGTTTCTGTTTCTATTAAATTATCATTATTAGAAATATTTAGGAAATGAAGAGTATTTCTGTAACTTTCGTTGGACGTTGAATGCATTTCCGTAATGTTTAAAATGGGGCTCACTGGGGATGCTTCAGTGATGTTGGATTGAGTTTTAAATAGAGTCTGTTCGAGAGTGTTATTGAAGTTTTGATCATAATTGTCATAATTTCCCGTGCTTACCGTAGTTTTGTATGCACTGCCTTTACCCAGGTGAAAAGATAAAAATTTGCTGCGATGTTTCTTATTTTGATTATTCATATGACTTTTCTTTTTTTTATGTAAAGCAATCTTATGAATTGGAGCATACTCGTGCTTATATAACTTGGAGAAACTATGATCTAAAACATTTAAAGGGATGGGAATATTCAAAGAGGGAAATGATACATTCATAGATGAATAACCGGCATTGATTTCTACGTCTTCCGTGGGTCTATTTTCATTTGAATTTATATTGCTGCTTAATTTTTTTATTAGTTCGTTAATGCGCGGCATTTGAATGTCAACTTTGATCCGTAAATTGATATTGCTGTCAGACGAATCGGCATTGACATTATTTAGATACCCCATATTTTTGTAAGGGCCCTTTGTTAACAATGGCTTGTCTATCCTTGATAATTTATTTGGTTCAAAATAGTTGGTATATGATCTATCAAGCGGGATCAAACATTGCTTGCAATTACATTTACATGGGAAACTATTTTTTTCACAAAAGCATGATGTTGGGATTGCTCTAGTTTCTGATTTGTGTAAAGGATTCAGGGAGTCCGTCATTTTGTCTTCATTCCAAATTATCTTATTAAATGTTGTTAAAGAATCTTCAGGCATCGGTAAGATCAAATTGAAGGGATTATTGAGTTTTGGCGACGGCAGAATACTGCTGGAGTAAAATTTTCCACTTTTGTCATGAGGGTGTACTTGTGGAAAATATAATTTCGAAAATTGGTCATGTCGTAATAACGGCACTTTATTTTTTATTTTGGTATTTTCGAAATGCTTTACTCGTTTTTGTGCTCTCTCTAAATAATGTTGATATTCAGACAGTAGATTTGAAACGTCCTCATCATTTTCGCTTTCACTATGTGTTTGGGCATCAATTTTGTAATTCTGAAACATGTTTCTATTTATTATTTATAATATCTGTGAATTGTGAAATGAAGGTTTCTTTTTGCTTTCTACATATTTCCATATATGAATGTATTAAAGGAAAGTAACATATAATTTCTTTATAAAATATATCGTGTGTATTCAAAGCTTTTATCGTGCCTGTTTCGGTAGTGGTCTCCTTTAACAATATAAGTAGTTACGGGCATAGTCTACAGCTAACCACGTGCAGATCGCTAGACTCCACACGCTTTAGAGCACGTTATGGTCAACTCTAAGGCGCGTAAATACCAACACCGCTGAAGCGATACTTATAACGATACCGAATTTAATCCTAAAATTGCATTTGGGATTCTATAGTTAGTGAAAATTTACAGAATCGGAGAAAACTTACGTACCATATTATTGTCGAAGTCATTAATAATCTCAGCGATGTCACTAAATATAATAGCGTCATAAAACGGTGAAAACTCCATTCTATTTACTTCAATACCTGTCAAATGTCAAAGGTATATTTAAAATAGGCACGGTACATGTATTTTATGATTTAAAAACCGATCTTACTGTCTATATCGATGCATCGGCCGCTGTTGAGTACCCAAGTACTCAGAAAAATAAATGTAGTGATCATGGTTAGCGCAACCACTGAAATGAAGGCAGAATGTAAAAAACTACAATGGGTCGCAAGGACCAAATGTTTATCCTTTGCTTCTGTGTCTACAAACAAAAAGTTTAATAACCATTGTTATGCAATATCGCGTCGCACTTTCTAACATTTCTAACACAAAACTGCAATTATAAATTGTATATACAAACATAGATTTACAATTTTATCTAATTTCTTCTATATTTAGACTTTGTACCTTGCATGTTTACAATAAATTAACTTACCTTTCAATGTATCTAAATTCCGGCGTTAATATCACTGATTTTTATAAATTCGGATCAGAAGATAAAAACCGTTCTATTTTAATCAGATATAAACTATTTACTACAATATTTTGCTTCTTTATAATATTTGTATAGGTTTATGTGTAATTAGTAACATGTAATTTAGAAACCATTATATATGTTGTTTTTTGAAGGTAAATTGCTCGTTTGAATGATGTCATTTTTATTTCAATTCGGCAGGAGTCCAACAACAGCAACAACGCGGAGGCGGAACGACTTACAATGCACCGCTGCATAGTCACAAGTATTATAGAGAGCGAGACTGTTTACGTGGAATGTCTATATGTCATGGAGAAGGTGATTTATTCAAACACACAGACTTTAAGTCCACAGCTTGATCTAGAGAGCTTGTTCATTGAAGCAATGTTACGATCGCTTCCTGTCCTACGCTTATTTTCATTTTTAATACAAATATTATTAATTATATACTCGCTATTTCTTACAGTACATGAACGCAATAAAAGCAACGCTCTCCACCTCTCAACCCGTTATTACGGAAGAGGAGTTTGGCACAATTTTCTATAAGATATCGGAGTTACATGAACTGCACAAGAACTTTCTAGAAGGTTTGAAAGCAGCTATCGCGAGTTGGGAGGAGCCTCTGTCTGTCGGCATACATTTTAAGAAAATGGTAATTATCAGTCTTCGGTTAAATATGAAAGTCATATTATATTATTTATTATTTTTCCTCGTATACATTAACAACATTACAGATCAATTAATTTGCTTTGCATTTTATAATGCCCAGTACTTACCGACCTCAGCAGAATAGAATATAGTATAACATAAATATATTTTAACAAGCGAAAGTGAAACGGTTCGACGAATACAAAGCTCCTCTGGTGTCGCCGGTGTCTCTAGGCGACGGTGACCACTTACCATGAGGTGGGCCGTCTGCCCGTTTGCCAAGACCTGTTTTAAAAAAAATATTTCTGTTAAATTAAATCTATCGCCGCCATAAATACGATTATAAACGCCAATATATTTTTTATTTATTCACACTGATTAGCAACTACCTTCAGACTAATGTTTCGAGACTGCAACCGCTGCAACTTCACTATGCAGCTTTCAAAATTTCACTCTCATCAATTTTTCATAACGCGCCTAAAGAAGTATAACTTCAAAAAACAAATGATAAAATCTGTAAGAAATGGTAAGATGTGTCTTTCTTCCTCCTCTTCTTCTTTAAAACGTGTCTCGCAGGCGGAGAACATCAACGTGTACGGCGCGTTCCTGCACAACTACGGGCGCGCGACGGACGCGGTGCGGCGCCGCTGCGGCAGCTCGCCGCGCTTCGCCGACCTCACGCGGCAGATCGCGTGCCGCGGCCAGCCCGTGTCGCTCGACGACCTGCTGCACAAGCCCGTCGCGCGCGTGCAGAAGAACGCGCTCGTCTTGCACGTCAGTCGCGCTACCCTACTCCCACTTCGGCCCTTCTCGACCTCCCTCACACCTCTGTACACATGTAGCGTTGGTTAAACGAATGAATTTTAATGCCACGTTATTAAATTATGCGACATTGCCGTGTGATAGATAACAAAAAATAAGTATGTTATTGTATCCTTTAAATATTTTTACAGTTTTATAATCGAGGGGCAAGGCTATATAAAATTTGGGAATTTGACTATGAACTGTCCAGCTGAAAGAAACTCATTAAACCACTGCCGATATATTCCTAATTTCGATAACCGTGTTGATACCGTAATGTCTTCTGCAGGATCTCATTAAGTATACTCCTGCGAGCCATCCGGACCATACGATGTTAACTGAAGCTTTAAACATGACTCAGCATTTTCTTGATGAGTTCAATATTATACAAACCAAATCCTTGTTTCCCGTAAGTGTTCAGGACAATATTATGTGTCTACTTGATAATTATATTTTATAATTGATCTCGTTCAAGAGTATTCAAGAATATTAACTTTACAGAATGCCGACCGTGCACAGAGAAGACTCGTTAAAAATTCATTCATAGTGGAACTTTCAGATGGTCATAGAAAATTAAGGCATCTGTTTTTATTCAACGATGTTATTGCGTGTGCGAAATATAAAGTATCTGATAAAAATAATGTAAGTTGTTAGCTTTTTTAAACATTTACGTAGAAACTTGAATGTGAATTGTACAATAATTTTTTGTTTCTTTTTTTTTTAAATCACTGCTCACCAGTCTTGGATGTTGTAAATGTTTTATTTTTCAGGCGTCAGGACGCGATAAGTTTACATTCGAATTAAAGTGGTTCATCCCCTTGCCGGATATCGTAGTAGTGGAAGACGACACTGGCTCGGAGCGCGAAACCTCACCGGCCAATATAGTAGCGCTCAAGTCGCAGGCCTGCACCGTGCGGGACATTATATTGGCCGAGGAGAGAGCCGCGCAGGACGACAAGGTATGAAACACCTTTAGGAATATCTTGAATTTAGGAATGACTTGTTGAACCCAGAAATGTGGTAGGAAAGGCTGTCTCAATGCTAAAAACCGATCCCATTATCGGCCGGTCCTAGGAAGGATCAAAGTAACTCATGTTGTTTTAAGAGAATGTTAACAGGTCCGATAATTCAGAGCAAATCACTACATAGCATAAAATAAACTCGCTGTCTCTGTCCTTATATCCCTTTGTATGGTTAAATCTTTAAAACTACGCAACGGATTTTGATGGGTTTTTTTTTAAATAGATGAGTGATTAAAGGCGAAGGTTTGTAGATAATATAATAACACCCATTATTAAATATAGTAATGATTTAAAGCGCGCGAAGCCGCGGGCAAAAGCTAGTCTTAAATAAAATGTTATACAAGGTAATGAATGGTAATGCAGAAAATCCGTCTGGGCGGGCGCGGCGCGGCCGAGAAGCAGCGCAAGAAACTGGCGGAGCTGGAGGGGCAGCTGGTGCTGGCGTCGCCCAACCTCGTGTTCCGGCTGGCGGCGCGCGCGGCGCCCGGCGCCCCGCTGCAGCGCAGCCACGTCTTCTTCCTCAGCTCCGAGTACGAGCGCACGCAGTGGGTCGACTCCATACACGCGCTCCAGGTGACCGCCGACCTCCGAAACATCTCGTACCTTATCCCCTAAATCCTGAGCTTTATTGATTATTAAAAAAATCGTATGTAAAGAAAATTAGGGAGACGTCGTTGTTGGTTGCTAATTAGTGCAGTTAGAAACTGGAGTACGAAAGACTTAAATTGGAGCAGGGAGACGCGTTGTCTACTAACGCCATGATCTATTATTGCTTAGTTTTTATAACATATTATTCATACATAAGGGAGTAATGGATGTGGATGAAGCATGACAGGTGTGTAAGGACAGAGATATTTGGCACTCCGTGCG
>DWQT01000464.1:0-22600 GCA_018244895.1 Myscelus amystis hages | reverse complement strand
GCCCTTTCCACTCCTAGGTCTGCTTGAAAAGATCTCTTTGGGAGATAAGCAGTACCTAAGTACAAAATTTAATATGTATGCTTCTATAAATTGTCCAGTGTACTAAATTGTTAAATAAAATAAAAAAAAACATTTCTATATTAACATATATACAGCTAAATTTTTTATATATATCATGCTCAGATTTCCAATATATAAACTACTTTACACTCGTGCGTATATTTAGAAACGCGTTCTATATAAATTCATATGTCTCGGCCAGTACCGTAAGAGACTTTCCAATTTTGGGCTCATATTACGTATTCCCTGAAGTAATTGGTCTCGCAGTCATATACGGCTAATTGGTTACTTTAAATTTACGCCGTTCCTTTAATATCGCCTCGCTCGCTTGCATATTTAAAGAGCTGATATTGCGAGCACTAGTAACATAAATTAATGTACCATTAGCTTTTCGCTGCCTGATACTATATCGTGGTATCGTAAATTAATGTTAGTTAATTATATTTTTATTATGATTATACAGACATATATTTTCTCTAGGGGTAGGGAGATACTATGGATTTCCACCCGCTATGATTATCACGAACTTCTTTCATCTCTTTTGCTGGTCTTCGTCTCATATCTGTCGTGGTGAAGCGGTTCTTCGAAGTTCAGTTCGCGAGCGCACAGGCAAGGTTCCAACGCTTTTTAATCTTTATCATATGGTTCCCACGAGTGGTTGAGATTTAAATGCATTGGAGCCAAAATGTATTTAAAGAAGAACTCAATTCCGTATCATTTACAAAACTTTGTTTGCGTCTAACTATGTATGACTCATGCAATAGTCTAAATCCGCATTTGATAAAAAAATACAAATATGAAGCAATAAAGTGTAGACAATTTTTTTGCCTGTTTGGATACCGAGATATCGTATTTGAATATCGCGATATTTACTTGTCTATGGACCGAGTCCGAGTGATATTTGATGTACCTTCGTTATTTGCTCGATAACCGTTATCGATATACATACATAGTTAAATATATACGCGTTTATTGAGAACCGTACCGTGTATTTATACATCGACATGCGCTTTCCCCTAATATTTATAAAGCAACATCCTAATAATTTCTGTCGCATTAAATTAGTTAAGCGTAAGGCAAAATGTGTTTAATATGATATGATCAGAGTGATTATTATATATCTTCGTAAAAAGCTGCCCTGCTTTAAAGGCTTCACGCGTTGTATTTATTAAAAGGGAATTCAGAAATCGATACTTTCTCGGCAATATTGAAGGTCATTTTTATTATTGATAACATTTCCTTCATCATATCATCCTGATTATGGCAGAAACGTTGCTCATTTGTCTGGTGAAAGTATTTAATTACTTGTTATATAGTTAATGGAGTAACATAAGCAATTTCTCGCGAGTGTAGCGGATGCAAGAAAACAATCTCGCCGGCGCACGTTCGATCAACGTCAAGCCTGACGTCACTAAACGGCAATAGATCTTACATAGGATGCTTTCTTCGTAATATCCTTTCGTAACTGGTATTTCGTTCAGATCACTCATGTACTTACATCTAAATAACTATATTAACCCAAGATAACTGAAGTTTCCAGCACACAGAAACACTTTTAACACAGTATCAAGTGTTAAAAATCACAATTTAGTTATAAACCGATCAGAAGTATATAAACAAATTATTTAACATGAACAGCAAAGTTATGTCACTTCAACAGGAAACTGTAGGTGATGAAGTTTTATTATGCAAAAATTGTGAACCTAGAATGTTCCCCTGCAACACTCCTTATAATAATTAATAACATTATGTTGAAATTAAGTGACAAATGATAACTTACATAGAAATATTGAGAAACACGGAGAGGAGGAACTCGTTGTATATCGCCATGGATATGAATCTGCTCTCGTTGAACTCAGACGGGGCCTTCCTCACCATGATGCAAAGTCGAATGCCCCACATGAGGAAAATTACTTCAACTGTGAAAAAGGAAAAACAAATTAAAATAACTACGTATATGTGTTAGGTCAATTTATCATGTAATTTCGTCTTATTGGGAGAAATAGACTTTACCACAAGTGACAATCTGTTCTCTTTAGTGTTAAAGCTAAGTGGAAAAACGTTTATAATTGCACATATTGCAAAAAACACCGTTATATACCTATCCGAAGCCTTTTGTATTCCTGTGCAGTCATGTAAAATAAATCTTATTATGAAATCAATTTGCAATATTTTATTGAACATATCATTTTGTTTCGGCATTTTGAACATTCGCGAGGGATGCTGAAAATTTTGAAATTTAACCAAGTATTTCAGAATTCGGGAGTATTTTAGGAGAGGTATAACATGAGGAAGGCTATGTTCTACGGTAAACGGAACTTGGTTTATGGCGGACAAATTTATTACAAAGTATATGTTAATAATTGCAATTTGTAATAAGATTGCATTTAAGAACACTGAATGCTACAAACCATAATTTCATGTATATACATGAGTGTTTAAATTCACAAACACCATAGACAAGTTTTGAAATTTCCATAAAATAGTCTAAATGTTCAAAAATTTATTTAAAATGCGCTTTCGTTTTTTCGTATACTACCTATTCTAGTATGCAATCATCATTCATACTGTTCAAAATATATGTGAATTGATTTTCCAAGAACATTCTCAACATTTCTATGATTGATGACAAAGCTTTAAATGCCCAATGCATTCGAATCAAGTTTATTGCTTGCAAAAACAGCAATGGTGGATATATGGAAATATTTATAGCCCAATCACCATCCTGTTAAATAGATTAAAAACAGATCCTTTATTTCATGTAAATTTGTACATGGAAATTTAGAGAAATTGGTGCATTGGATTTACATCTTTTTGAATAGCATTCAAAGTTAACTACTATTAGTAGATCAGTAACCTTTACTATCAGTTATAGATGTACATATATTTGAATAATAACAGTACTATTTAAATAAAGAAAACTTACGCGTAGTGAAAGAATGGTCCCACCAATCGGTGTTGCAAAGGTACGCTTTGAGGTCATCTTTAGTTCGCCCAACGATGACAGCTGGTGGCGCCACCAGCGTCCTTATAGAGAGGAGAACGCAAGCCACGCCCACAATTACGCCAATCCGCCTCAGAAGATACATGTCTGAAATCTTTACCGCCTTCGCCGATCTCACTTGGAATATTACTGATATCCTGAGGAAAAGAAAGAGTTGTTAATCATACTATTTAAGGGCATGAGAAAGATAAAGATTGTACTAATAGGGTATATATACTCGTATTGTAGAATGCCACTGATTGATTCAGAAAAATGTTATTAGCTTTCGATCTTTTGAACTTATACGAGAGTCATACTTTAGGAGACTTAATTTCAATATCTGACGTAAACTCCTCAGGTTGGTAGAGATATTTGAGACCCGTTGCTTCCTGCTGCCTTCCTCCGTTGCCTCCGTTGCCTCCTACCTCCGTTAGGGACAATGCTTATTGGTATAATGTAGGTATAATGATATTATTAACATGCAAGTTCTAGATCTTAAAAAAATAAAGCCTTCTTTACGCTTAGGTCCTATGATCCTATTTGCTCTCCATACAAAAATTCTTTATTATCATCAATCGAAATCTTATAGATAGAGTTAACTTAGAAATGTGTGTCGTTCATTCAGTGAGAATATATACTTTACAGTTAATGAAATTTGTTTTGTATTATAAAAATATGTATACAAAATTACAAAATAAAACAAAAGGGATTTTATTGTGTAAATTAACAGTAGCCTAGTTTATGTCTACACTACTGTGTAGACATAAACTAGGCTTTATACTTAAATCTCTTGAGTGTGGCCAGTTACAATCGCAAAAAAACAATAGGATTTTATGAAATTTTTAGTAGCACAGTACAGCAATCAACTAAAACCTCACAGTTTGGACGTAATTGAATCTGTCACCCAATTTATTGTTCTTGGCGCAGATCCCCCAGACACCGTGTAATATTGCCAGATTTTCGCTGGCCTTCGACGTATCATGACCTTTGCCTAACATGGGTCTCACCTCTCTCCATATATTTGGTAACCGTTTTTGCTGCTTTCGAGACACACGATACTATTTATATTGTTTATTTATAACGATTGTTTTTAAATGGATTTCCTTAGAATTCACCTGCAGTGTAAATGTATTTCTAAGGTGCTGTGATGTGTGAATAGTAAAAAGACTGAGACATTGACTGTCACCGCACAATTTCGATAAATCATAAAGAATTCTACTGAAGACTAATAAATCAACAAGCAAATGATAATTGTCCTGTTTTTTTCTTTACAAATCTTTTTCTTTGTCAACTACTATCTTTTCCCCATCTCCGTATCATTGTGTGAACAGATGGATCGAAATCCCCGATGACTTGTGCGTCTGTCGCTCGGGACCCTTTCAAATTAGCCTCGACCTCCTAAATGAAAATGTGGTCTTCATAAACATTTAGATATATAACCTCAAGAGATCAATGATATTCAAATGGAATATACAGAAAAAGTCAACTTCTTTTCTAAATACTATTTGCGCATTTGACTTGAATAACAAAGGTTTGTTGTATAAAATCAACAAAATATGTTTGAACGTATTAATTGCTACGCTTTATATACATATGCATATCCTCATATTAAGGTCGTTATCAAGCACTAACAGAGTTTGATGTCCTGATCATTTATTAACGAGGTTAACAATATATGTTTTATAGGGTGATATATTCTTCTATTTTCTGTGGAATGCAAACGAATTCACAATGGATTTACGTGAAATAAAGGTTATTTATTAATAAAGATTTTCAGTTGTATTGTAAGCTATTATCTAAAGATGACATTCTAGCTTTTTTAAACCATGCACGCGTTAAAGTTTAGGTATAATTAGATGGTCTATATTGAGTGCTCAATATATCTCTAATTATGAACATATATGAAAAACAGATTATGCATATTAAATGAAATATTAACAGTGTGAATGGACTTTAAAAAATCACCATTAACCCGTTCAAAATATGTCTACCAAACTACTAGTTAGCTTCTGTCTTCAAATTACTCACAGTTAAGTGCTATTACTATTGCGACGCTTCCACTGCTAAATGTTTCAGATGGCAATAGAGTTAATGGACACTTAAGTATAAATGACAGTTCGGTTCGATCGCTAGATGGAAATTACTCAGGAATTAAAGCTCTGTATTGTAGACATTGGACGTTTGCTTTAGACCAGTCTTTATGTAAGTGGCTTTATGGACGGTAAATGGTCGACTAAGAGGAAATGGAAAGCGACGAAAGGGGGGGAATAATTTTGGCACCCGTTAGATTAACAATAAGACACACTGTCACCAATGACATTGTTTACCTCCAAGTCTTCAACATTAAAGCACCATACGTAAGGCAGAAGCCCACTTCCCGCAGCCAAACCCTGGCTGTGCACGTGAAGACCGTCGGTCTTCCGTACATAACGAGAGTCGTGCAGTAGATGAGAAGCGCTCCCAGCACTATGACCCGCAACAGAGCAGGACTTGCAGCTCGCACCACCTAGCGAATGAACACTAAGTCTTAGTAAGCAAGACAACGATGTAAATATATTGGGACAAAAAAATAAGAAAGCACCTATAATAACTATAAATGGAAATTGATCGCTACATCGATGGTCTTGCGTTCGAATCCCACCCAGGACAAACACCATTGTGAAGAGGATATGAATATCTATGCAAGTATTATATAGCATACGCTAATGTATTCGTATTGTGTAAAGATTGTTTTTTACTGCGTAATATATTTAATAATGTCCTTAACAATATACATTTCGTAATAATACCTTTGTAGTTTTGGACAATATGAGTACAAGTTCAAAAGTCATAAATTCTTCTGGCCGTTATCCAATATTCCACTATTTGTGAATTATCAGAATACTCGTTATTTAGGAAAGTTTTCGATTTTATTAAATATTTACTTTATTGCCGATATCGTTATTAATATCTGTGAATATAAAACTTCAAGGTAAAATGTTTTCTAGGAACACATAAATTACACGACTGTATGATATGCTTTGTAGGCCAAGAGCGTTCGATTTGATACTTTTAGTTGTAAAATTTGCTTGAATCTAATGATGGCATTAAGTACATCCCAAAAACATTGTCAGATATTATGAATTAGACTCAGTATATTAGACCTAAGCATATATACTGAGGGAAGAAAGGTAGCAATAAAAATATTGTAACCTTAACTGTAGTCAAGTGACTAATTACTTTATCTGCATATTTAACACTAAATACAACAGAAGACTGATTAATGTCTGAGAAATATAAATTTGAACTACGACTTCGATTAAACTTAAACATCGATTTTCATATTCTATACATACGCTATTAATAGTGTTTATTTATGAGCTGTGTTATATTCGCATTTGACTATTAATTAGTGTCTTACCCTGACATGTCCATACTTGATGGTGAAGTACACGATGAAAGGCAGACAGGATATGACGAGGCAAGCGAGGGCGAAGATGGTGCTTCTGACCACCCAGTTGAGGGCGGCGACGCAGGGCGAGCCGTCCACGCAAGCCTCGCAGCCCTCCGCGCAGGGCAGGCACTCGAATGCCGTGACCTTCGAGTACAGGTTTACCTGTTGCTGTTGGGGAAAATAGTGCACTTTGAAAACTTACATCCCTAATTTTGTTTAGCAAGCAGTGATAACCCAGTGGTTTGAATTTCAGTCGCTCACTCCACAAGTCCAGGTTCATATCAAAGCACGCATCTCTGAATTTTCAAAGTTACGTGAGTTTTATAACGTTACATTTAAATATTATTCGTTTTAATGGTGACAAAATATAGTGAGGAAACCTGAACATCCTGAGGAGTTTCCGAAGTGTGAATGACAATGCGCACTTAACCAGCGTGAACTATGGCCCAAAAACTTCTTACTATGTGAGTAGAAAAGGAGTAACAGTATTTATTAAGAATAAACAATATTGGATTGTAAACTTAGCAAATATACGATAAATGTTTCTCCATTCGTTTTGCAAGTAACCCATGTATTCTATAAGAGCATCGCAATGGCCACGAATCCAGTGAAAATGATATAATCGGCGCTGAGATGGCATAACGAAAATTACATAATGTCGAGTACAAGTCAAGGGAGGGAGTCGTGGGTGGGGAGAGTAACATAGTGGTAGATGTAATGGGCATATCCGCATTTTGACTGACATACCGAATACGGCTTGAAAAAAATACCTATCAATACACGAAAGAGCTACCTACTACCTAATTACTCTGAATGTACCCGGTGGATTTTGAGTAACGCTTAGAATGTCAATACTTCTCTAAGATTTCAAATAAAGAATGTTACAATAACTCACTCTTTAAATAACTTTTTACACAGTGAAAAAAAAATTATTGAAAATTTAAACTACCGTTTACTAATTTTCCAGAGTGCAATCTATTGTAATCGTTGAAAATACATTTTTTTCTAACAGCGCTTAACGCTTCACATAATCCTCGTGCACCCGTGATATTAATGGATTTTTTTTCTAATTGAGGAACGTGCGTTCAGTAATTTTAAATGCTCAGTTTAATTAATCGTTAAAATCTCTAGCGATCGGTTGAACAAGTTAATTAGATTTCACGACACAATAATTATTTTATAATGTAGATTTACGTGTTGATTTTAATAGTTGCATAATCATATCTACTTGGTATTAACACCTACTTGTATGCCTTTGTATTCAAAACAGACTTGAGGATTTTTGCTTATCCGGGAATCCAACTCGGAGCTTTTTTTTTTACAATTGTGAACGTAAAATTATTGACAATTCAGTAGAGGGCAGAGTGAAATAATAACGTATTTGATGTTACCTTTGTCAATGCCATTGACGTGTACAATAATATATGCAATTGCATGAAAATTATGCTTTTGAAAGTATACATATGCATATCTCGAGAGCAGCGGTTTAGTACTTTATAGATAAATCAATGTTCTTTGCAGTAGCCGTTTTCATTGAAGTTTCTTTAACTGTGGCGCGGTTTGAGCTTTCACGGAACAGTCATTCGCAGTTTCGAGCATGTTAAGCAGTTTGTCCCGGTTGTTATAGTTGAGTAACTATTGTGTAATCTCGTCAGCGATGTACATATATTTCTACGTGTATACTCGTATGCATGTTTCCCTGTAGTACTCAGCATTTTTCTTTATCCCATGACTCTTACTTTACACGAACCATCAAACTGTATAATTAATTACTCCAACTTCGCTTACCGATAGCCGCACCTGCGTTTCAGTTCGTTCTTTCAGCGTTTCACTGAGACTTTTGAATGGCCATTTGGTCTGAAGTATCAAACTTTAAAAAGGAGGGAAATGCATTCTAAACTTCCGTCTCTACTTATACAATGGACGTACAACTCTCTTTGTGTTCCCAGATATTACAAAGCTCTAATATTTTTATCGCTTAACGCCGAGCTTACAAAGAGCTTTTTAGCTTTACTAGCAGCATTAAAAGCTTCTGTACATCACGCTAACGTTACGTAACCATCTTCGATGTTATCGCATTCGGATTTTGTTACAGGGAAGTTTTCGCTTTTACGAATGTTACCCACGCGGAATAATTCTTTAAGTTATTGCCGAATCCAATCGTTACAAAATTATAAGGGATTTACAGTGTATACACATCGTAATAACATCGCGTCAACTCTGTGTAGAATTCTAACTATGAAACTATGTACATATACTAAGAAACTAGATGAACTTTTAGTTTTTAATATATTTATGTACTTATTTATGATAAATTATCTTGTATTGCAAGAAATAAAATAGCCTTAAAGTTTTAATGATGTCTGTAGTTTTACATCTGAAAACTTTGTCCACAGCTCGCATTAAATAAAATTGTGTCTAACATTGGATCATAACCGCTACATCATGCAGTGCGTCAGTAAATTAATGTAATTCCGATGATTCATAATTGAATTAGGTGAATACAGTTCAATTTATAATTGAATAAATATTTAATAAAATTTCGCCAAATTCGAAGTGCATTCGAATTTATATTTGAACTAGTATTTGAATTTGGAACGCATGTCACAAACACATCGAACCAGATTCTTACCAGCAAATGTTTCTCGTACTCCTCTTCTATGTCGCTGCCGTTGTAATATCTATTCTCGGCTGTGGTGTTGGGGTAGTAGAAGCCTCGCTTGCACACACACCGATACGAACCCCTCCGAAACCCCAAACCGGGAACGGGTACACACTGTAACAACAATTACAATTAACGTTGGCTGACTTGTTGGCCAGTTCACTCACTGCTGACTGTTATGGTTTTCATTCTAAATTCCATGAACATTGTTCCTGTTATCAGCGGGTATATTTATTTCGTGTCTGAGTACATTTTCTACATAACCATGAATATCATACATTTTGTACGCATGTTTATCAACTGTTTGTCAATAATGCCTTGCCTAATCTGAGATTACATGAGATTAGGTAGGCTGTGTGTGTATTGGTGCAAAAATAGTGTTACTATTGTAAATTAGAAATGATTATTGAGCTTATGTTCAGCTTTTGTTGTGTTAGAGAATTATTTTGATCGTCTGATTGGACTTTAGATAATTTTTTCACACTCATAGATCATAACAATAACAAAAAATAGTTAGTCAATTTACCATAGAAAAATTGTATTGCAATAGATTGTACATGAATATTTTATAAAATTTTGAAACACCTATAATCCTATTTCATTAGGCTGTCTTAAAAAGTATCTTTGTATAATACTGTAATTTACATTTTAAATTTGGAATAAGATAGAGTATTCCTTTGCTATTTTTCTCTTACATTTCTCCTTATCAATTTTAGTCAGAGAAGCAAAATTTTGCAGATGGCGGCGCGTAGGGAAATCGTTAGGCTCGTAAATACTTATTCATTACGGCGACAGTCCCCAGGGTACCGCAGCGCTGACTGACGTATATACTCGTACGTAAAGCTATATATGTAACTATAAATTCAGATATAGGGAATATCGTAATGTTAGATGTGATATACATATAAATCTAATTAAAGAGATAGACAATGATTTTATATGAATTTATTGAACGTTTCTAAATGTCTCTCTTTTTGGGCAAATTGTTCTCCAACCTTGAAATATGACAAATATAATATGTTTGATTTACATTACATGTCTATATAATAATATTTATCATACAAGTAACTTCTGTCCGGTTACCATAACATGTTCATCGTCTAATTTGGAATCAACTCTGTGGATACCTGAGTTTTATTAGCATTCATAGCAATATTTGAATGGATGAAAAAAACATTATACTAACATGGTACAAAGTATTTGGGTAGTAATCCATCATACGCGTTAAGTTTACCCCGGATATAACAATTTTGGGAGGCTCCACGCAACAACCGCTGTAATTGTAGAAGATACGACATCACTCGAGCCAATACCAAGCATTGATGTTGCAGTGGAACTTTGTCCGTGCAAACTTATTTTATTTATAATATTTATTTACAGAAAATATCGAGAATTTTCTCCACATCTTAGAATTTTCAACCTTTTATTGTTCCATGACCGGACACGTGTCTCGTCACATACTAAGAAGGTTTTTACCCGAGTGCGAACTGATAGACTTCACAGACCTCTGAAAAACACATGTTTTACCACCACTACATCCACTATTTAAGTTATAAAAACCACGTAACAAGTCAGATATACATATGTAAGTACTGGGATTTGAACCCAGATCCGCGGAGTGAGAGTTTAGATTTCAAATGACTATATAATCTGATACATGGCTTACTATGCCGCAAAAATGGTTCTTTCAAATTGCCTTATAAACTATATCGTTCGCAACATCAATACATTATGATGCGGCTAGCGCTGACCTCTCCCGTCGGGACCCAACTTATTCGGCAGGATAAATAAAATAAATGCCACATTCGGAGTCGCCCGTCCGCCGGCAGCGGCATGTCAGCAATACATTTCTATGACGATCCAAACCGAATATTAGATAACTTGCGATAATCTATACAGAACTATTCCTTTGCTCGTTACTTTATTGCGTCCGTTTATTTTCATTTCTAATACCACTATCCGTTATGAATCGACTTTAGTGATATTGTCTAATATGTTAATTTCAGTTGGACTCATTTTTACTTGTACTGTATTACATTACGCTTTAAACTTTCTCACTTTATTAACTTTGATGTCTTTAACATGTTTAGTTTTATGTACTATTTAATTCAAATCTGTATTAACAGTAGTTGCACTTAACATTAACTGATTTTTAAGCCAATTTTCTATTTCAACGTACTAAGCGATTACTATAGCCTCATTTTATACAGCCTCAATCCATACTTAAACGAGCTTGATGGTTTCTTACACGTGTCGAGTGTTGTTACTTTGCCGGATTACATTTAGTTATCGTTGTTTCGCATTTTATGGGCGGTGCATACTATAGCATTCACCTTAATTTATGCAGTTATTAAGTCAAGGGATACAATTTGAAATACCACTGCCTATTTTTCTATACATACATAGCCATCACGCCAGGTCACTAACGGGGTAGGCAGGGCACACCGAGTGCCAAAATCTCTGTCCTTACAAACCTGTCATGCTTAATCCCCACATCCATCACTCTCTTCATGCATACAAGCCAGTTTCGGAGACTCTTGACTCCCCCTAGTATTTTTCAATACACATACAAAATACAGAAATGTAGCAATAATATTACATGCACTCGCTACTGTAATTGCATTCTGCTCGAAAGTCATCAGTTATGCAAAAAGAGACACAATTTCCATTGTTCCCGTTACTCGACTATTAATGTAAGGACACTTGATAATGTAATTTCGTTTTAATATTCCCACTCGGGCTCAAGGCGACGCTTACCCGAATCTGGGGAGTTAATATTCATGCTCCAAATTCGAATTGTCATGTCTCTTCGATAGGAAGTGAATACGTGTTCGCTGGGAAATCTCGGCTCGAATTTAGCTGGTGTTCCGATATTGAAAATTACGGATCTACGAAATTATCCGAATTTATTTTCAGCAAAAGTCTCGAAAAGGTACAGAAAATGTTCAAAAAATACACTAATTACGGATTTTACAGAAATGTGGAATTTGTCGTCTTTTTTGATACATTACGCACAGAAGCTTACAGCTAGTTTGTACTAGCAGTTATGTGACGCATTTGTGTGAGACAGACATTACTTTATATTTGAGATCTGATACACAAACACTTAACATCATTTGGGATGAGAGCCCGTTTGCTATGTCAATAACCTAAAGAAATTACATTCCGTTTTATGTGCTCGAACATCTCAATTTACATATATTTGGAAAGGAGTTTGCGTAACGTTTAGTTAAAATGTCAAAAGTCAGGATGACTACAATTTTAAAATACAGTATGTATTCAAATACAATTCTAATACATTTAAAAATCTTGTATATTTAACACTATGCGAATATTAGTAAAGCTTGCTTTTATTAATTTTTAATACCACTAAGTAATTTACAAATTGACTTCAACACTACTAAGATACACAATTTAGGTACTTATTTATAATCTCTTATCGAATGAACGAAATTGTGGTACTTACACTATTTACCTTCTCAGTCTGACCTTTCCAATTACAATGCCGGGGATTACAGTGCCTTCAAAATTGTACATTTGACATTTGCGACTAAATTGCCGTTAAGTATTCATCGTAAGTGCGGCGCAGTTTCTCCTTGTTTTCTAATTTTATCTGTTTAATTCTCTAACCATCTTAATTAGACCTTTACCATACGCATTTAGTAGCTCGCTAATATGATTAATAGGGCTTACTTAATTCTTAGCCTTAATGTTTAACGCCGGGAAGGTCATTAACACGGCTCGTAGTTAAATGAAAGGGACCTAGTATGCGCCCTTGTGGTACTCCTTTGAAATTTGTAGAAACCGTTGATTATTTCTTCTTGTTATGCTAGTTGCTTATTTTGTGTTAATTTAATAAGACAATTAGTTTGTTACTTTTATTATTTACAATGATTATCTTTAATAGTTTATGAAATTGTCTTAAGTACTTAAATTTTTCTTACATCCCTTTCGATAATATTTGCTTAGCCTAGCGGTTGTTAAGTACATTGTATTTTTACCATGATCTCCTGTTTTTGTAGCTCTAGATTACAGATATAATAATAAAGATTAAACATAAATAAATTATTGTGTAGGTGTTAGTTACGAGGTAAGATGATCTTGTGAAAAAACCAACGTAAAACTAGCTTCACAGACCGCCCTTTGATAATGTAGATGCAGAAAAAAATTGATCCTTACAAATTACGAGACCGTTTATACTTGTCCGCTTGATTGCTTAGTCGTACATTATTCTTAAGAATTACATTCTCTCTGGAACATGGGAAGGCGTTTGAGGATTCATTACTAAGTTCCCAAAAACCTCGGGTCAAAAAGTTCTTGGCGATCATATCTGAATGTGTAGGTACTCGTAGAAAGGCAGTTTGGGCCGAAATTTGTTCTAATGGCGATAAAAATATAGGATAAATCTAGACTGAATAGGTATAGGCTGTAGATACAGCTGATAGTACGCTGAGAATAAGCCAACCAGCGATAAATTCGCTTTAATGCACTTTACGGAATTCGTATCATACCTAATAGGCTTACGTATTGTTCATTTATTTTTTACTGGAAAATATTTTATGATTCCGGTCGGCCTCGCTCTGTTTTAGTTGATTTCCCAACAGGAATCTCGGTATAAATTTATAAAAAAATAGCCATTCCTGTTACAATATCTATGAAGGTGTAAAATATTTTTAGCAGATTTTCTGTTTTACAAATTGTCAAATTTAATTGAGCAATAAAACTAATTTTTTTACATTTATGGAATCTAATTATATTCAAGTATTGATCGCTTATTTGGATACAAAACTGTTTACGTCTTACGTTTTTAAAAACGTAGATTAATATTCTTTTCAAAATATACCAAGGGGCAGCAAAGGCATTACATTGCATAGATTAATAATTTTTTCTACACTATGAATGTCGCGTAGCTTCTATGTGGATTGTTTAAACCTTTTGTTCCTAACATAAATTTATAACTCCTAATAAAAAAATTAATTTGTAAGGCCTCATTGTAAACGTACTTGTCTGGGTAGAAATTGTTATTTAAATGGTTAAAAATAATTGAATTAAAAAAAAATGTTTAGCCGAAGTCATGTAGTTACAGAATATCGAGCCTATTTTCTACACCGTAAAGTCTGTCACGACTATAGAGAGCTTATGTCGGCTTAAAAGATTAAAAATTGAACAGAGAAATGATAATCGTATTGATTTTAATCTCGTATGCAAATATCTAAGGATCATAGATTATGATAATAAAGGTTAAATATAGTAAGGTTAAACAAACTAAATATAATAAGGTTAAATATGTAAATGTTAAAATACATTTACAAGTTAAATTGGAATACTTATTATGAAAAACCTATATGAATACAAATTCTTATTATAATGTTCGTAAATTAAATTATTAATAAACATATTTTAAAATTAAGCTAAATATTTTTTACGTTAAATAATAATGCAGCAGAGCTTTGTAACCCATACTCGAATTATATGTACCTATAGACTCGTATTTCACGGATCGATGATTAAAAATGCAATACAATACAAATTAATTACCATAAAACAATTTTGAATATATTAGATATGTAACGAAATGAAATTAACGGGTAATACTACACGAGTCTACTTATGTTTGTGACATACCCGTTTTCTAAACGTGGTATCAAAATAATTGGTATGTATTTAGTGTACGATCTATATTAATGTCTGTAATTAAGGATTATACTAATGGATAAAAAAAAATTCCTAACAACAAGTCATTTACAAAGCTATATTTGAATATTTTGAATACTCAAATTTTGTGTGTCTGGTCGACCACCGACATTTTTGGTAATTGTACATATTATGAATTCTGTAAAAATGTCATTTTTTCTTGATTCATCTTTTTTGTAATTTAATAAATTTTGTGTTTACGTTTCACTACGAGCTCATCTGATAGTTAGCGTGGCGTAGTTTATACAATGAAGCGCTTGCATGTTAAGTGCTCATTCATTTGTTATAAGGACGACAAAAATTTTGGCAGTTTGTAGTAGAAAAGAATTGACGAAACGTTTCGTCCAGCTAAATAGAGTGTATACAAAATATTGCTGATAGTACTCGTAAAACTCAACTCTTTGGTATACTACATTTCTTCTTTCATTTTCACGTAGCAGTTTTTCGTAGGATTTCGTAGCGCGTCGACCGCTACGGAGTACCTCACTGTAATTTTATTTAACATTTTATATTTGCACGGTAATAACCTTAGTCCGTGTATCAGCGATACCATCCTAGTCGATGCGAATGAAACTTCGTTTTACGGTGGATGGTGGGCTGGAAGCATCGCGTCATCCAAACAGATCATACGAGGATAGATTTAATGGATGACAGATATGTAGCTGCTTTATATATTATTCACTTAATACATAATGATAAAAATAATTATGTTTTTTTTATCTAATATTGAATATATATAGTTACTTCTATTATTACTTCTATCTAATACAAACAAATTGCAGTTGTGTGAATCATAATTGAATAACAATTTATTATTATAATAGATTAACAAGAAATACCTGGTTTTGAAATATTCAAGAGTTTTTTTTCTGTGTGATCAGAGAGATTCTAATTATTCATGACATTTTATGAATAAGTTTTTACCTGTCATGTTATAAAGCTACACGTTACTTGTTTTCTACGTTGAGAAATAAGAGAACTACGATTTGAAGTGTACCGTATTGTGCCCTGTCATTAAACTACCGTTCTTTCCCATTGTATCGCTCTGCAGAGCCAGCGCAGTTCGTGAAAGAAGAGACAGCGTAATTACAGGAAGCATCTCCATCTCGACTCGGATAATAGTTACGGCGATAGTTACGGCTACTTACTCGTATGTCTGCTCATTTGTAACTTTTTCCTTGAAACTACGGTTTAACTGAAAAAAATCAATTAAATGACAAAAAGTTATCTGTAATTAAAATTTAACTGACTGGGTGTAAAAAGTAAATGCAACATTAAATTAACTGAACACAAAATATTCACTACACGCATACGGCTTTAAGACACAACAATAACTTGTGTATGGAATCTGAATAACATTTTTATGCCGATGTTTTAATAAAATAATAACGTTAACATATAAAAATGTAATTCGAGAAATTGCGGAGTGCGTCTCGCACATACGAACGTCGGCGAGATAATGTTACATACGCAATAACAGTAAAAAATAACTAGGCAACTCATTGTTTATACCGCTGTATATGAAATGCTCTGATACGGCTATTTTTACGGTTGCCAAACGAATTTGCTCTCTATTTGCGACGGCTTAGGGAGATCACACGAAACGGTTCTCGGGCGTTCTTGAAGATTTTTAGAGTCTATATCGTCGTAAAATTAGGTCGAATAACTCAAGAGGGGCGCGGAAAACGTATCGCATTGGCTTTCTGTCGCATCTAAGTCTGATATTTGAACGACATAATCCTAAACAGATATTTTTATTGCTTTCATTAGAAAGTCCTTAAAAATAATAATGATATTTTGTATGATTCAGTCGAGTGGTTAGAGACTCTGGCTGCTAAACCATTGGTCGTAGGTTCGATTTCCGCCCAGAAAATAATTTGTCCGATAAACACATACTTTTGGTGTCGTGAAAATATGTATTTAATTAACATGTCGTATACATACATTTTCATTAAAAGAGAGACCAGAAATCCAGAGCAAGGAACTAGTCCTGATTTCATATTACTCGTTATATTATTTTAATGCAGAATAAGCGTACACCCGGCCCCCGAGGGTAACAGATGCTGCTAAACGGTAACGCTCTCTCTTTATACTGCTATCGAAGTACCATTTACATTTTAATGTTATGTGCAACATATTACTGCAGCATTTCCAGGTGAGTTACAGATGTTTATTTTCCCTCGTCGCTTATTAAGAACCAGTTCAAATGCTGGGTGCAATTCTTTTTCCGTTCCGTGTTGCTTGAAAAATTACTGAGTTACATACGATAAACGTCTGAATTACCGTGTTTCAAAGTTTCCAATCCATTTGTCAAAATACAAATCCTGATCATGAGAACAGTTTGGCCCTTGAACTACTAGCAATAGAATTTCCAATGGACACTAATCCATTAGACATTTTAGTACACTTTATAAGCTGGGCTGATGAAGTCTATCCCTTTTATTGTTACGTGGAAAATATACCATCGCTCTCTATACACTTTAGCTTTCTCGACGAAATAAATAGGCGTAAAAAAGGGATTTATAGGTCGTAAAATAAGGTAAAACCACTAAATATAACCTCGATCCCGACTTTGACTCAATCAACGGGTGCTATATATTCCGAGCGAGGGAGCAGGGCGCAGGGCGGTCCGGGAGGGGCTCCGAGCGGATATTGGCGAATCGGTAACAGATGGTAGCCAGGAGATAGTGAAGGCTAAGTGTTACTGTAGTGAACCGTGTCCTTTTTGTGTCACGCAACTAAACCGCCTCCATTTTAAGTAATCATTGCAGATCGTGTTTTGTGTTCGAGGTCAGATTTCTCTTTGTGTGAGTGACGAAACAAAACACAATCGTATATGTATACACGACAATACATATACAGTTACAGTTTTTCAAGTGGATTAGAGTGGATAAAGATACGTGGCATATTTACTGTATGATACTGGAATAGATATTTTTATGACAAATAAAATAAATTGTCGTGGTTAGGAATAGAACCCACGATATCGGGTATAGTTTTAGTCAACGTTTCCTATCATTATACCAAGAGTGGAGGACCAGAGGACCTTAAATAAACAATTTCTTAACTATGCGTAACAGTGCTATCCCTAATTAAACTATACTTTTGACCTCTCAGATTCTATCAGATCTCTACAATCATGTAAGTACTGCAGCAAAAGATATGGACACTATGGTATAGGCAGATAAACTTTGACAAAATGCATATTTAATGCGATCGTTTTCGCAAAATCTACGCAGCTTCCGTTCCGCAAATCAGTCTGTGGTAAATGTGGTTATGTATTTACATAAAGATGGATACGAATTGGAAAACTCCCGTCACGAGGCACTTCCCGCGCGGAAATAATGAGGCAGTGCGCAATTGCCTACCAATTCCGCGTGCTGAGATATTCGAGAGATGTAAATCAAATTGTCCTAAACTCAAGCATCGTTTCAATTGCTCTCAATAAATCGGTCTTTATGAATCCCGTGTACACTGTGTACAACTTTATGGATTGTAAATTGATTATTGATTGCGGAGACCTAATGGTCTTCTCATTGTAGTCATTGTAGTAATCTACAATGAAACAATTTACAATCCGGTTTCCGTTGCGCCGCTTAATAGGGCCTTACGTTTCACCTGTTTTGACGTTAGATATCTTGGGACACTCTTAAGGCCTCTTACGAGGCTTAATGAAGATTTGACGAGGTTGTACAAGCCGTCCGAAGCGAGGAAACAACAAGCGAGTCAAAACAACGCAAAAATAAATTGTATTCCACAAAGGCCGGCTTTACTATCCATTCATATCGCTAGTTAACAGGATTCCACCTGCCAGTCCGCCGCGTAATAGTTGACGGGGCCAGTGAAATATCATATATCTTCATATAGCCGTCGCAGGGCAATTTCCCGCGCGGAAATAATGGGTCAGTCCAGGATTGCCTTCCAATTGGGCGCGTCGGGGCTGCGTGCGGGATATTCGAGTGAATTCTCTTTAACGGCTAACGGTTTTACACGGTTTGGGGAAATGGGAAACAAATGTCCATCAAGAGCACTTAACCTTGCTATCCCGATGGCGTCGACGTAGACGGTACGGTGGATAAGTATAGTAAAGAGAGACAAGGACAGCTGCGATCTGTCAAAGACAAAGATAGCGCAAGAAAGTGGCGCAAACGCTAAGATGATAATGATGAAGACATGTGCATCAAAAATAGTCAAAAGAAAAAAGATAAGACCATCCGAATCAGATAGCCGTGTATGAATTATGTTTAATTTTTTTTTCTTTCCCTTTAATGGTCCACTGCTGGACCGGGTCTCTTCTCATAGTGAGAAGGATTAGGCCATAGTCTACCACGCTGGCCAATTGGGGATTGGTAGACTTCACACCTCAGAGAATATTATACAAACTTATAACATCTCTAAGGTGTGCAGGTTTCCTCACGATGTTTTCCTTCACCGTTTAAGCAAGTGATATTTAAATATATAAAACGCACTTGATAAATCAGAGGTGCGTGCCAGGATCGAACCCAGAGCCGTGAGAGGCTGAATTTCAAACTAGTCTATCACTGCTCCAATCCAAATATGATTAAATCCGAATGAGTATCGGAGGGATTTGTGTCAATAGAACTTATCTTCCTCGATATCGATGTTGCTTTTGTTGTTGGGTTGGTTGGAGTGTCGCCGCAGCGTGCCCATGGCGTCGTACTCGTTGGCGATCGCCTTCGGGTACAGCTTGGGCGTGGTGGCGGCTGGCGTGTGGTTGTTGGCGTTCGACAGGTTGTTGCTCTTCGACAGCAGAATGCCGCTCGAACTCCCAATGCCCGTGAACGACGGCTGCCGCTTCGCTTTGCGAGGCTGGAACATATATGCTGGGTCAAACGTTTGCCAGTTTACATTCGGTTGATGCAAAGGGTTCAGTGATCAATTGAAACATAATTAAGTAACCTTCTTTTGGTAATAAAGATACTATATGTTTGTTACTATATATGTAACTCTATGATTTGCACATGTTTACAGTTACATTTGAGGAATAATTAAGCATAAATCTTATTACTTGTTGTTACAAACAGGTGTCTATGGTTGGTACTAATTAACAAGAGAGTTAGCTTTATCCGCTCTGGCCTGGCCTCGGAGTGGTTACAGACACTGACAACTAAACTGATGATATGGATTCAATTCCCCTCCAAGACATACATTTGTGTGACAAACACCATTGTTTATTGACTTGACTGGCCTCATGGTCGAGCAGTTACAGATCCTGACTGTGACACCGGAGGTTGTGGGTTCGATTCCCACCCAGAACAAACATTTGTGTGATGAGCACACTTGTTTGTTCTGTGTCTGGTCGTAATAAAAATATCTATATAAGTATTATATAATATGTATATATGTACGTATATCAGCTGTCTGGTTACCATAGCACAGGCAATAAATTGCCTAATTTGGTATCAGACAGCCGTGTGTGGAATTATGCTAAGGTATTATTATTATTGTGTCTAGGCTCAGTATGGTTAACAGTTGTCCGGTTGCCGTAACAGTTCGTTCAATTATTGTTCTTTATTTACTCATCAGTTAGCCGGGGCGGTATCAATGCCCAATGATTGTAAATTGCACGAGTGCTCACCACGTCCTTGAGCGGCACGGTGACGTAGCTGTTCTGCTTGGCGGTGATGTAGTGCGGGCTGGACGGCACGCGCGCGCCGCGCCGCCACGCCAGCGCGCCGCGCCGCGCGCACACCGCCACGCCCGCCGAGCACACCACACAACCTGACGACATTACACTGTGCCAATACTATTTGCCAATTTTGGTCCAATGGTCCGGTTGGTCCAGTGGTTAGTGAAGCTGATAGCTGACCCGCGAGTTAGGCACTAGGATTTGTGGCATTCATGTTAGATGTTTATTATAGTAAAAAGTTCTTTAGAATTTCATATCACAGTTTGACCATAATTGGCACGTAGCGCCATCTAGTACTTAGGTATGTAAGTACAATATTTTTTTTAAATTTACTATCATTCCAATGAAGAAAACAGCTGCATATCACACTAATAATTTAGGCTAGCTTCAAAAGAGGGCGCTTAGGCATCGTATTTTTTACGAAGTACTATCAAGATGCCGTTATATTATCAATAGTTGCACAAATTATGTCAAATCCCAATTTATAAAATCGTTTTGTTGGGGATAATATGCATTGATCTAAATACTAATATTTATATGTACAATTTCATGACCGATTAACGATAGAAATAAACTTACCCATAACAAAAGCGGCAACAACACACCCAACGATCGCGCCCACGCTGAGGGTCTCGCTGTGCGCCATGGTCACGAACGACGCCATTTCCACGTTCTGACTGTACGCTGGCATCGCATACAATTCTGAAAGCAGATATTTATAGTACAGAATAATGACAGGCAACTAAACTTCAAAGTATTTAAATTTTTATTAGTGTGTTAAAATTGATAATTAGGATTAACTAAACGACCATTCACTAGTTGCAATTAGGTTCAACTGTATTTCGTAATGACAACTGATCCTCGACTACATAATTGAAGAATCACAAGCACTCATTTGACAATATTACAAGTAACAATCATTAAACATCTTTAGAACACCGAACAGCTACATTCTTTTTCCCGCCTAATACTGAACTACCAGTCGCGACGCCCGCACTCCTTCCCGCCAAATGTTATGTCACTCCAGCTGTGACGTCACTTCCTATGCCCCGCGCTCACATAAATTTTGCACGACTACAAGATATATTTGTAGTGTAAAGTACCATTGTCGACATCAGTGTCGGCGTCGGCGCATCTGGCCACCTGCAGCTGCGCGCCCACGCAGGCGCCCGCGGCGCACGGCCGCCGCCGCACGCGCTCGCCGCCCTCGCACGCCGCCCACTCGCCCCACGCTCCCCACCCGGCCTCGGTATCTGAACGAACAAAAAAAATATTTTTCTCATATAACATTTCATATGCTCCTCGTATTTATAAAATCATGTTAATAAAAAGTAGCACATTAACCACAGTGACCACATTGAACGAAGTTGTCGTATATCGATTTGAATATTAATTATCTTGCGATATTCATTCGCTTGTAAGCTTTGATAAATCCACAACAGCTCTGTTCAACATTAGAGTACTTCAGCGCTGATTAGTTTACCAACATTTTGGAACAGTTGTTTTTCTGGACGCGATATACATGTCTTCTACAGATCACTAACTCACCTGCACAGTTGTTGACACACACGCGCCGTTCTAGCGCAGCGCCGGCGTCGGCGCAGCCTTCGGGCGATAAACACATTCGGGTCCGAGTTCGATGCCCGGTCGCACCGCTTGCGCAGTCACCATTACATTCGCTCCACTCGCTCCAACAGGACCATTCACCTGTGGTTAAATACACATTTTAGAAAACAATTAGGTTATGATTTAACGTGATACGTGATCTCAAAAATAAACGTAATCAGAACAACCTACAAAATGTGTTTCTATATTCCAACTGTTCCGTGCGATGGCAGATATATCTTACGAGAATTCAGAAAGAGAGAAAATATTTGTTTACAAACATTTGACTGACTCTAAGGAAACTATCATTTGGATGCGTAGAGATTGTGTAGAGAGGTTCGAAGAAAAATAAAAAGTATCTCCATATCTATAGCATTCAGGTAGGTAAAAACCCGGGCGGAAGTAAAGTGTAAAGCGGCGCGCACCGAGGCAGGCGTGCACGTTGCAGGCGCGCAGCATGTCGGGCGCGCCGGCGCAGGGCGGGGCGCGGCAGCGACGCGCGCGCGCCTGCTG
>DWQT01000463.1:0-22602 GCA_018244895.1 Myscelus amystis hages | reverse complement strand
ATTTTCTTTTAATACCTATTTTATTTCCATTTGGCAGTGCCTGCGATATATTAGCCAGACAGCAGAAAAGGTATATATATAAATTTTTAAATATATTCTTATACAGACTGTAAATCAAATATTTGTTCTGGCTGAAAACCCACATACCCACCGCTCAGTAGCCAGGGTCAGCAACCACTGGAGTAATAACCTAGTAATATATTCATTTAAAGTGATTAGAATCGAAGCCTAATTGTTGTATATTTGTCACATCAAATCGATCTGTTTTAAGTTTAAGTGTGATTCTAATGAATTTTTTTTCTCATATTTTGCTCGCTTTTCGATAATCGTTGACAGTGAAACAAATGCCGACGTATTATAACTCCAAGTCCTCAGTTTACGGTACCAGTAAATACTTAGTAGGTAATACACCATATTCCCATCGGAGTAATTATATCTACGATGGTATGAATGGTAATTCTGTCGCTAACCCAATTTTGCTTTTAAGCACAATTATAGCTACACATGTAACGTTTAGCCGTGGAAAAAAAATTGAGTGATCCATTGAAAAGGGACGCTGATTAAAGCTTTGTTTTGGACGACAAAGTCTAAAAAAAAATTATTTAAACAAAATTTGAAACAAAAATGAAAGTTGAAAAGTTTGGCAATTCATAGATAATTCCTAGTACTTGGATTGGCAGAGTTGGAAATAAAAGTCGCAGCGTCTGTAGTTAAACTACATCGAACACTAAAATAAGGTAGCTAGAAGTTGAAGTAGAAGTTTAGCTTAAGAGTACCTCTGATGGACGGAGAAAGAATTTATGAAGATCCAAGCCGGTGGAAATGCATAGTCGATGCCTAGCACATGCATAGTGCCATGATGAGGAATACAAATGTTATTGAGTAAATACAATCGCAATGCAAAAACTATCAGTTTATCTTCAGTGTAAATAAATCTCTATAGGTCCTCCAGCTATTTCCACGAAAATCATCAATTATCATTTCCTATTAATCATTTTCACGGTTACGTACGTTTTCATTTACAAAAAAATGTAACGAACAATGAGGATGTAAAAGATCCTCGTAAAACAATTCGCAAAATTGCTGAAATAATTTATTAATGTAGGGCACCGTAGTCACACGCCAACCCCATTCATAAAGATTTTTTATCGTCAACTTTATATCACATAAGGATTTAACGTTTAACATATTACATTGTAAAATGAACCGAAGTTATATGTTAATAAAGTACATTATCGAATATCGACAGATTAATATTGAGGTTGATATTTTTTCGGCTATACGTCATTTGACTAACGATACCTTAATTCGGAGTATTTAGTCAGGGCGGAATGGTTTTATTGTAGGAGAGCAATGTATCGAAAACTTTTAATTTCGGTTTATGAGTCGAGCGTAATGTCCCCTTTCGGTGCGTTTACCCTTCTAACGCGCGACTATTGCATGTCAAGGGTTTAGATGAATTATGAATGATGTAAAATACGGTTCATACAGTAAAAGCAGACTGGTGACAAAAACTTCTATAAGAAAATAAAAAAGATTTCTTTAAAGATTCATTTTAACTGGCTTTCAGTTAGGTGTTATGGCTTATGTAATTCATAATAAGTAAGTGGTCATTAAAAACAGTGTGCAAAAAGCCTCGCCGACATACGCCGATGCCACGGTGAGTTACCATCTCATTAATTTTAATTAAGTAGGTACGCATAGTGTTTTAAATTGGAAAGCTAATTATGTTGTTGCCAGCAGAGAATTATCGTAAATGGCATTGCTATTGCTGAAATATGATTCTAATTATAATTTATTTCTAGAATTCAAAGACCATTGACGCTCATTAAATGTGCGCTAAATGTCGGCGCGACCGCATAATACGGAAATGATAATTGACAAATTATAATAATAATAGTGATAATGAATGCTTCTTTAATAATAACAAATAAGGCTTATCACGGAGCCGCGGGGGGAAGGTGGTGCAAGCGGACGCGGACTGTGGCGTCGGCAGCGACACCTCGGGGAGTCCGCGGACACCAATAAAACGGTACAATGGCGCCCCGCCGTGACCTCAGCGGAGGCCCCGACTGGATCGTTCTTTATGGCATTAGAACGGTTAATCTTCCGAGGGTGTCTTTATTGCTTTTTACTGGCGCTCATTTGGGAACGTGTGCGAGTAAGCACCGTCATGAGATTACTACTTAGCTAATAGAAGAGAATTATTTAGTGGCGGTCCACGGGAGAGCGAGAGACGGGGAACATGCTAGAACTGATTGTCCGGCTGGAGATTTAGTTTACTTATTAAAAACATAAGAAAATCCGGCATTCATTTAGCCGTATCTCTCATGAATTTCTTACTTTTGTCCAGCTATTTTTCATCGTCCCTAGCTGCGAGATAACATCATGAGGAAATCTGCACACGCTCCATAAGTTTCTCCAATATGCGAGCCTATGATAACACCTCCTCAGCATTAAACACTTCTGATGTAGCATTGTTGGTGCAAGAGTTTTCAGGCAATTGAACTACGAATATTCTCCATATATTATTCATATTCAAATTATTCATATTTCTTTTAGCAGTGCTTGGACTAAACAAGATCATTGTCCAAAATCAATTAGCTTCATACAATATTGCGTTGCATCAAAATTACACGTGGTATGCTAACGATAAGAGGCGCGTAAAATTGCATACGTCAAAGAATGCTTCCCCAGTATAAGTTCATCGAATGCAATATAAAACTCTGTATACATTTTATTAAATAAATCACATTACGGTTTAGTTAACTGGCAATAATGGGAAGTGGCCTCGGGCTACTGATATTGTTATTCCCTTAGAACCCTTCAGTGCTTGTTGAGCTCGAGAGGGTTTGTGGCACTCGACGAAAACGTGGTACCTCATTGTGAGTAACAGCGTGACAAGTTCCACTATACGACTAGTCACAGACGCAGTGACTTCAAAAAGGGTGGGCAGAAACTGCAGACTTCTATTACTTTTTAATCAGAAGAGGTTTGTCAGGACCGTAGCCTTTGAAAGCCCCAGTTTCTGGCTGGTTTTTCGAGTAATTTGGAACCACTTACATCTGTTTCCAAATTATGAAAAGTACCGTGTATAGATAGCCGATAAACCTACGTAATATACGGTATTTAATTAAATTTTAATTTGAATATACTAGACAATTTTATACGCACTTCAACCAGATAATAACTCAAATCAGTACAACCTCTTCAATACCTAGGTAATTATATCGACTGTATTGTATGAAATTTTGTTTCATTTATTCCTGCTATCAATTTTAGCAACAAAATTGATTTGAAAGCTTAATTTAATTATTTAAAATATTTTATGTAAGAATAAAATTTTTCGAACATTTATTATTAATTTTTTTTTGACTCGGTAGCATTTTAAGAAAATTTCGAGTATTTTTTTATTTTAGTTTTAATTTGTCTCATAAATAAAAGTAATCGCAAACTATTCAATTCAAAACGAAATCCCTTCAAACAACTATTTGGCTATAAAATGTGTATTGCATTAGTATATTGTCATGATAACAATTGTTACATCAATTATATATTAGAGAATGTGCTGTAATTTCGTTCGAGCAGCCATAAGCAGAGTGGCGCAGTGGAAGCGTGCTGGGCCCATAACCCAGAGGTCCGTGGATCGAAACCACGCTCTGCTAGAAAGTTTTTTGTATCACCATTTTTTTGCACTTTCGCCTTGTGAGTAAAATAATTATAATACACAATGTTATGATTATCTGTTCATTCATATAGTAATATGTAAAATATTATATAATTAACATGTAAGCAATTATGAAAATACTTTTATTGCAAAACATTGTAATAAGGTTTCACTTAAATTAGAATTAGAATTACACATTTAACGAAAGATTTTATTTAACATATTTTATTTCATATAAACTAGATTTTTTGTAACATTCCTTTATTTCTCACTATTACTAAGCACTTTAGATGACTTACAGAATGTTTTTTTTTTACTTAAAATTACATTTTATTCTGCAAGTTATTTTGTAAATATTTTGAAAATATTTTGAAAAAAAATGAGTCAAAACAAAATATTATTCGAAAATAAATACATAGTTAAAAAAGCAATAGCTTTACAAAATCGACATAACCAAAAACGTAAATTTTGCCGCTATTTATTTACTTATTATCTATTATATTAATAAAATGGACGTAATGCAACATAGCGCGGTATACATTCACCTATGATTTCAAAGTCAGCTAAAAATAATGTGCCGTATGAAACGACCGGCTATCGCTCTCATTGAGTCACCGCTTGGCAGCCGCCGCGCGCCGCGCCGCCAAATGGCACACGTAGCGGTATATGGAAATATGTTTATTTGCTATTGTTTACGTCTAATCTATTACAACACAGATATCGCGACTGCTTGCAATACCAATAACCTGCAAATTTCTGAGCCGCGTGATGCGGGTTCGATTCCCAGCTAGGACAAATATTTGTTTCGTAAACATGAATATTCCTTCTGGTTTTAAGTGGAAAATTGCCTATGCATAGTGAGAAAATAGAAAACTGGCTGATAGCAATCACAAGTGGTTGCTGTCGCAAATTTGCATACGTGTTTAGTATTTACTGGCATAAGTATATTAGGACAGTATTAATCTCATAAATTATACAATTTAGTCTAGTTAGTATATTATGTTAGTACATAAATCTTACTAATATTATAAATGCGAAAGTTTGTGAGTATGGATCTTTGTTACTCTTTCACGTAAATACTACTGAACCGATTAGGATGAAATTTGGTATGTAGGTAGCTGAAAATCCAGAGTAACATATAGGCTACTTTTTATCTCGGAGTTCCCGAGGGATCGAGATTTACACGGGAATAACGAGAATTTATTTTGTCGTAAGGAGAAATAAATATTAGAAGTGTGGAAAGCTTTCCTCTAGGTAAACATACAAGCGCCGTACCGTCAAAACAAATTGTTTCATTAACATCTGGTATGTACCATGTACTGTAACTGTATGATTTGCTGGCGTACACAACATGTAGTGCACTGCTTCCTCGCTAGTTTCCCCGAAACCCATCCAACTGTGTAACCGAGCGCGGGCGGCTGTTGCCGGAGTTTTGTTTAAAAACAAGCGGGCAGCGCAAACAGCGCTCGTTTGTTTTATCATGGGATATTGATAATTTACAGCACGTGGCGCTCGCCCGCTGTATTTTTAAACGTCCCACGGTCTGTGCCCGGCTTTATTTTGACAAGGTTGATATCGAGGTAATGTAGCCGCTATGTATTTACGCATTGCAGTTTTTGCGAGCGTTTTTATTACCGTTTTCGCTGCTTAGACTAGACAAGTACACGCTTAAGTGTAATAAAATGTGGACTGTTCATTGAGAGTAAGAAAATTAATTAATAATTATAGTAAAAATGATATTTTTATTCAAACAATAACAAGGATACGAAAATAAGTAAATTTGGATTTTGGGTTTCGTTAGTTTGTTACTGTACATTTAGTCTGTTCCCCAGGCTGACTTAGGACGCGTGTATGTGCGTGTGCGCCGCGTCGCGTACCCTTGCAACGCGATTACACCACCCCAACCCGTGCATTATTATGTAAATGCCAATTTAAAACCACTTGTTATCTAGTTAGAGCCGAAAAATACCTAGCCGGGCCCGAGTAGCCGCCGGCGAGCAACTCCACCGTGAATAATCGATACAAATTGACAAACGAAGCATTCGTCTGTCAAATTCTAGTTTTTAGAGTAACAAAAGAGATGACAACCCCGCTTGACCTTGTTACGTGCGTGACGTTCCATTTGCAACCTTATTAGACGCACTTAGGGTTCGCGCGAATTTCCTGAGTTTGGAAGTTAAATTGGTGGTGCTATGCTGTGCCGTAGATGCGTAATGGGGGCTTGTTATGGTAATCGGTGCCCTGAGGCTCCGGGGGTGCAAGTTAAGACGTGTTCGATGATGGAGTGGCGATTGGATGTGTTAATAGCCAGCCATTGTTGCAAGTACTGTACGCCGCTTCGCTAGGGAACTGCGTCAATTGCAATTTGAGTTATTTTTCAACAGTTCGCGCTAAACGCCCTTAAGAAGAATTAACAGTATTTTTTACTGTATTTCACAGTTCGAGTGTTATGCGAAATTCGCTAGTGGAGGCTGAGTAGGTTTGATACAGTTGAAGTAATATCACATAATTAAAATATAGTTCAAATTATGTGTTAGTAAATAAACCACATCGAGATAGCAATTTAACTCTAAGTTCCAGGTCTCATTTGTTCCAAATTGACCTGGAAATGGGAGGAGAGCTGCATTGTAGCCAAGCGAGAAATGAAGGCCATTCAGTTAGTACATGCATTAGGCTTAAGTAATTCTGGCTGTCATGGCTTAATAAAATAACCGCTGTTTTAATTTGAAAGATCTCGTGGTCTAGTGGTTTAAAGACCCTAGTAGCTACACTGGAGGTCGTAGGTTCAATTGTTAAACGAGGTTTGTTATGATTACATTTGTTTGTTCAGTCTGGGCGTAATATAAAAATTGTACGTAATAAAGTATATAGTAGTATTATGTAGTATTTTAGTCGCTGTTATGTTACCATAACGCGCCCCAATTATTATTACGATTTTCAAATGAAGTATATTGAAATTTAGCAAAGCGTATTTATGTAGTACAGTGCACCCCGCAAGGGTCGGAAGGGTGGAACTCCTAATGACTGAAAATTATCCCCGCGCCGAGCGCTTCATTAACTGACAGTCGGCGGTTACCCGCTTATTGATATCAATTTCGCAACTCCACGAGGTACCTCCGTCTCCTACGAGTGATGTTGTGTTTGGTAAGGCTGTAAATGCTTTAATAACATACAGAATTTAAAACAATACAATAATATCTAAGAGCTTCCCGTGTTACGTTCAAAAACAGAACGAATATTTTTATTTATAATACAAATACCTATTTGTTCCGGTACGACCACTGAGCTAAAGGGGCAGTCAAATTATACATCCATATGAATTCATTCTAAACATGATGCTCAGAATGTTTGCGTTGCGTGTTTCTTAGCTACTAGTTATTTTTATTGCGGAACGTGTATACAAGTAGTTTGATTACGCATGACTTATATTGTCATTATTATCAACTCTGTGTACAAAGGAACCAATTTGAAACTTTATTATTTTGTATGATATCTTAATCTTGACTGATATACTGATAAAGGCCTGTGACGGTATACGCGCAGTAAGTGTCTTGTCTCCTCGCGAACGAGAAACGATGAACGATGAAGCTAATTTACCATTGTGCGTGAATTTATAAGAGGAGATTCTTCTCCAGTACAGGGACTATAATATTTATTAGTGACAATGATCCCTACAGTCCCGTTACAAATGAACCCTAATCAGTTTATTAATACCTACCACTAATAGAATTCATGCTAACAGCTCTATTCCTATATCAATATTAGAGACTTTCTCGTTTGCTATTTTCTTCATAAAAAAGAATTTTATTCGCTAGAATTCGCTGACCACGCGTCGGTAATGCTGTTCAGATACGCACAGATAGCACGCCCGAAATACAAGGCATTGTAGCATTCGTAATTCGTAACTATGAAAGTGTCACAGCAGCGTGGTTGTGATGTAATATAGCGATACGTTGAGCAGTCACATGAATATATCTTGTTATTGGCAAAATGAACATAATATGATACTAATCATTATTATTATATTCGTGCACTCGGCTTCACAAATAAGTATTACATATTACTACTAGGTTGTACATAAATTCATTCTTAATCTATACCAATAATATAAAGCTGAAGTGTTTGTTTGATTGTTTGAACGCGCTAATCTCAGGAAATATGGGTCCGATTTGAAAAAAAATTTCAGTGTTAGATAGCTCATTTATCGAGGAAGCCTATAGGCTATATAACATAACCCGCTAAGATGAATAGGAGAGGAGCAGCAATAAAAACTATTGCGGCAACGGCAAAATCATTTATATGGCAAAGCAACGTTTGCGGGGACAGCTAGTAAGTAAAACATAAGCAATGATAGCGTACTGCTATGAATTTCGTTTTTTCAGTCTTGGGGTATAGGTTCGAATCTTAACATTACCCGGTGATTTTTTTAGTTACATTCACGATCACGAATAGGGAATAGTATATGTACCGTGTGTCGCGAACTCCACACTCGTAAGTAGGGCGACACAGCGCGGCGTCACGTCCTGACGGCGGCGCATTCCGATGGCGGCATCTGATGAGGTCACTCGACCAAATTAAATATACCTCCTCGTACCGTGCGAGTACTGCGTTAACTGCACAATCATTCTGCTACCTCACTTAGCACACCTTGTTTAAATAAGCAGAGAGTAGTAATAACCACACAAGTATGTAATGTGTGTACTAACATTTCTAGATACGATATACCTACAATATAATCCAGACTCTTCAAAATTGGAAATCGAACCTAACACTCCCGGCTTCATTTCTACTGTCACTTATCGCTGGACCAAAGGCCCAGTAAAAATTTCTTCTTCAGAAAAGCACCGACCCAAACTACTACCAGTAGTTATAATAATACCTACTCTATGTCCTACTTATGTACGAGTCTGAATGTTCTCTGAAAGTTATACTAAAAGACTGAATTTTAGCGAACATACACCGATACCGAAAACAAAAGGTTTCTCCGTAGTTATACCTGCGTATTATTCACTCGACGGAAATCGAACCCGGAAACATCACCACAATAACAATAGCGACGTCAATGCAAACGCGCATGCGCCATCTATACATCGAAATTCTGAGTTAAAAAAAACCGCACGGTCAATACTGTTTACATTTTGAAAACTACTTGTTTGATACAAAAACATTTGGTTTCAAAGTATTAACATGGTTTTCTCCTTTGTTATCAGTACTAATTAAATTTTTCGAAATAAAGTTGAGCCTATTTGTAAAATAGCTGGTTAAGTACTTTCCGGTTGCTTCTGTCCTAAATCTAAATCAAAACCTAAGTCCAGGTCTAGGACATGCATTGTTCTATCTCTAAACTCAGTATTATACAAGTACTTTATACAAGCGAATGTAACCATTATCAAGGCATATTTCCAACTTTGAATAGTTAATAGGATTATTAATAAAGCACTTCACACCACAGATAAAATATGCAAGAAAGTATATTTGACAGTTGTTTACTTACGAATTCCCCGTCTCTTTCCCGCACTGTCACTTTTGACGTTTCCCGACGTATCGCAGCAATGCGTGTCTTATGTCACTCAATGGAAGGTGATGAGGACGTGGTACGTTAAAACGATGTTTTTGTATTGTTTTCAAGTGTTTTCTACGTATTTTCCGCATCGAACAGAAGCGGTTTCACTGAAAGACGTGGCAACACTGGCTGCGCCGCGTCTCGCCGGCGAAATTTTCAATTCAAACAGGGTCTTTATAAGGGTAGTGGCGCTGTACAAAATTTACATATCGACGTAATAAAGCAAGCGGCACTGATTTGAATTCGCCGGGCGTTCGTCGGCTCTTGTTAACAAAGGTCTCGTAATAATTGTTCCATCGACGTTCTAATTACATAATGGAAATGGATAATTATTTATGGAATTCCGTTTTTTTCAATCAATTGTTTTTATTGATTAGGTACTTTGTTTGGAATATTTTATTTTAGTAGCACTTTCCTTCTCACCGATGGAGGCGTTAAGTACGTCCTCTGTGGTCATTGGTATGCAATAAAGACAATAATTATTCAAGATTTTTATATGATGTGTATACATTTCAGTTTATCGTCCTTCCAGTACTTAGTTAAATTAAATAATTGAATTTATAGATTAGCTTGTCAGTATACATTTTGTTGCTCGCTATTTTATCAGTCAACACGGCATTATTAACGTCTCACCTTTATTCAATTAATTACATCGTTTACTTTTAATTGACGTCATAAATTTGCCAATAATTGTGCACTAGGTTTTAATATAATAGTTAATGGGAATCTAGATTCTTTTTATCTGTAAGTCTCTCACTGTTGCGGATAAAGGCAATTAAGGGGCAATTATGGCAGACTGTTATTTTACGTAATATTTCTATTAATAAACGTTTAGATATCCGTACAGTTTTTATGTCTTTATAGGTTTTTATTTGGTAATTGTATTTTTATCATAGGAATAAACTGACACTTAACAAAATATCTAACTTTAAATTCAGAAGTTTCAGATGATTACCTTGATAGTCGTTGAACTATTGATCTACTCGTACCTACATAACAACTTTGCTTCAAGTAAGCATTAAAAATGTTGCAATACAAACTTAATGGTAAATTTTACATATAGGTTGCACTCAGATTTATCATCAATCATATACCTACCTTCATACCTATCATACTCTCCTTTATACTTTTAGATGAATCTCCTGTCACAACGTCAAGGATTAAGCCCATGGTTCCAGCACTTCGACAGGTCAGCCTGCGTAAGGGAACATTATTGCGGTATCGGTTTTGAATATGAGCATGTCCCGGTTCAGCAACAAGGATGTTTAAACCGACATTCGAAATTCAAAAATTGAAATTGAGATACAGATTACGGAAGACAAGCGGCCTGATCGAGCTGCCGGGGCCGGTATCGATTTTTGTGCCCCCAAGTTTGTTGACAAAGGCAGGTTCTTAGCAAAATGAGATGCACCCCAAAGAATATTATGGGCAGACATCGCTCCACTATCCCTAGATGTGTGTGTAGCGATGGCTCTCATATCGTCTCCTTATTGATCTTTTGGTTCAGCTCGGCTTTCTCATTTGCTCGTTTATTGAATACTGCTTTAGTTAGCCGGTGAACTCGGTTCGTTATTTCATTGATAATATAATTACTTGTTAATATTATGAGCTAGTTTACTTTGTTTTCTCTGCGGGTTGCAATAAGAAATATGTTGTGTCTTAAAGAAAGTTGCCACTGTATTCTTGAGTATGTAACCCTTTTATTTTGAAATCTAAAAACTAAAGGAAAATCGTTGTTATGGATTTATAATGTAAGTTTGAAGAAAGAATGATATATTAAAAAGCTTTCAACTACTTAGATATAAAAAAATTAGACTTGTAATAGAATGCTAAAAAAGTTGTTAGGAAGTAAATTTACTATTGGACATAACAAGTTCGAACATTTAGAATTAACTTTACATATTTTTAGAGCCATTGTAAATTTTCTAACACAACAATGTTTTGCAGAATTTACTATTCTTATTCACTATATTTACTATTCTTGTTTATCTATTCTAAAACAACTCTAGGAGGTAAGGTCTATTCGTTGCCTTGTTGTTTATGTAGGCTAAATTACAGCTGGCTAGGCTAAAAATAAATTTATTCTTAAAAATAAACTACGAGAGATTGAGCAAATGAGTCTAAAATAAACGAATCCAAAACGAAATAAAATATTCGATAAGAGCGTTATGAAAACCTACATAAGTCTACACTGGATCTTGGTTGTTAAACAATAGGTGTTTTCGTCCGTCAACAAGTTATAGTTTCACCGATAGAGGTCACTAGCGCGGCTAGGGATGCGCGTGACGCTTCATCGACATCGACACAGCGCTGTACGCCGATAAAAAGATTACGCGTTTGCGTACGAATCGCGCGTGACGCGGCATATTAATGACTCTCCCCTTTCATACCACTAATAGATTTTAATCGGCCGCCGCCAGACAGACTGGTCGTCGCGATTGACGAATTTGTGACCGTGATTTTTTACGAATTCAAAATATTTATTACACACATTCTGACATTTTCGTTTACATTTTCCGTTATATAGACTCCTGTGTCATTTGATTTTTACACTTTTTTGTACAAGAAAAAAACAGAGAATAACATTAAAACTATGATTTTGTTTATTTTATTACATTTAATAGGAGTTCACATTTAAGCTTCACTTTTAATAAGAGATGTCCTCTCATAGAGAAGAATTATGGCAGTAGTCAGCTACGCTTGTCGTTAAATTAAATAACAATCTTGGAACAACTACATGACCGTTTTGTTTCTAAAATGGGATTTTTGATCTTCACTTTTAGGCAAACATTATATTCCGACATCATTAAGACGCTAAAACACAAGAAGCGGTCCGCAGGCACGCGTTCCCAGATAAAGCAGTTCTTCAAACAGCTTAGTCTGAGTGGTTCCGATTTGAATATTTTTATATCGAGTTTATTTCAAATATTAATGGCGTTTTCAGCATTAAGAGCATTTGGACACCCTTGTTTTTGTTCGAATTTGCATGTCGGGGGTAGTGTGGCGCGGATCAAAGAGATGCATTATGGCAATGTATTCGCTAACACGTAAATAAATAAAGATAAACATTGCAGCGCGGCCAGCTGGGGTTATCGGCGGCGCGGGGAGCTTCGCGCCTCTGGTCGAGGCTCTGTTTCACGAATACACATTTAAGAGACACCTGAAAGACAGCGGTTAACAAAGTACGCTGTCGAGGCTTGGATTCTCGATCAGAACAAATGTGTGATCTGTGTACATTTTTTGTAGCAGAAATAATATTATTATTCATTCCATCGCCAATGTTCACCCGGTCATATGTGATATGTTTTTTAAACCTATGTCTATAACACTTACATGGCGATGTGTGCTCGTACTTTGAAAGCCGGGTGTAATTACAACCCTGGTATAATAAGACAAGTTACCAGGATATCCACAGATCCACCGCCCAACTTATCGCCTTCACAGTACCGGGCTTATCTGCTGCAGGTACGCAGTCTTTTGTATCCTGCGACACGATTTGTACTTACAAGATGAACTGACATTTCTACCTTTTGTGTATCAAATTATTACATAGAGACTATTAAACCGACTGTTTGAGGTAAGCACACATTAATAAAAAATAGTGATTGATTCACAAATTCCATTGTACTACCCTTTGCAACCGTTTTTGTCACCCATATATTTCGCTTTTAATAGTAATAAAAAAGCTTTTCTCTATTATTGTTGATTTATAAAATAATTAAACTTTCGATAAGAAATTCGAGTAACTTCCAATTGATGTCCTGTCCGTTTACCTACATTGATGACGAGGCAAGCTAAATAAACCAAAAGCCATTGAAATCTTTTTTGTAAGCGCCGTTACTTGTAAACGTCTTCTAAGTTGTCGCCAGTCTTCAAATAGAATAACTTAGAGGCGAACTCGATTAGATCCAACTCGGCGTTATACATAGCCGGTTCAATACGGAATATTATGTTCAGGTACATAGACATATTATACATATAGAGATGCGTATATTTGTACGATAGATTAATATTACGTACATTTGTATATCTAGTAGAGTTTGCTTGTACGAACTTTGCCTGCCTCTACCGAGAGTGTACCGGTTTATAGAGTACTAGCTCTAACGTTAATGTTACTAGCTCTAATACTCCTCAGTACTGTTGGTATTTCATGTAAGATATCAGTATAAATATAGTAGCGTAAGGTAACTTGTGGGTGTTGAAATGTTGCGGCTATGAATTAAAATACCACATCTGTGAGGTTTAGGGCGCACATTGCGGAGGAAGCTGGGGCGGTCCGCCGGAAGCGGCCGCGCTGACCCTCGCTACCCTTATTGTTGTCACCTATTGTAGTTGTGCGGTGATCTTATGTCGTTAATCTACAATGCTATGGACTTTGTTTGTATATTAACATCAGATATTATATGTATATATATATTATAATTTTGAGGGGTTACATAAACAATTTTCTGCTTTACTGAATCCTTATGGTTGACGAAGATGTCGAGATCTTCTCTACATTATACTCGAGACAATACTTTTTATAGGATTAGAGCTCTATACTTGAAAGTATTTAATCTACAGTATAGTACAAAAATATATACATAACATTTCAGTGTTTCAATCTCAATAATAATCGAATTGACTTTAAATTAATGCATATTCACATTTGATATTAAAATTATTCTTTAAATATCTTCCAGGGCCAGAGTCTTATTAGGAAACTTGCCATGTTTTGTGGTCTAATTAAGGTGTACTTGATCATTCCTCTGTTTCAGATGTAATAAGGAATGCGAATTAAAACAAGTCTGGCTTGTCGGGGAAGTCCGGCGAGGCAGTCGGGGCGGGCCGCGCCGCCGGCGGAAGTGGATGGCCAGCCGCCGACCAACCCCTCCTTCCTCATATGCCATTATCATTGTATATTATACATATATTTTAATCTAAAACGCTCTGTGCTGAGTTAAACGGCTGAAGTGAAAAGCTATTATAATATAAGTATTTATATCGCTTAAACAATTACATTTGACACGTTTGATATATCGCATTACATTTTGTTTTCTTTTTATAAAGAAATAAAATTTTCCCGTTGCGTTAAAATGTATGAGTAAATGTTGCGGGTTTAATTTCGTTCTGGACTTATACAACCGTCACCTTTTCAGCTTCAAGTCGGCAATATAAACACTTCCGAACACCAAAGCAAACATATCATGGGAATTGGAACGCAACTTCCCGTCTAATCGACGCTCACCCTAAGCTCGGAGGCGAAGAAAAATGCTCTTCTGAACGGTGTTATCACAGATTACAAGTGCCAAGTCAATAGTATGGGGAGTTCTTATCAATCTATATTAGGTGACCGTTGACTGGAACCGTCACCCCGTAGGGGACTCGCGTTAAAGATCTTATGAGGTCCTGTTCGATGGTGTCTCGTGGAGCTTTGAGGATCGTATTGGCCGGATTTGCTTTGTTTCCTTATGAGTTTTGGGGTTGCTTTTGTTTGGGAAATAACGATTTATTAAGTTGAAAGTACTCGATTGGCATAGATTGGGTCATTTTTGAGTAAGTTGTTATTATCGTTCTGTATTTATGGGTGTAGTAACGATAATATCAATATCTTGGGATAAATTCACAAAGGGCCATCTGATTCCAAATTAACCGAAACAAACGCAGCTCATTAAGTGCACCTATATATTTCTAGATACATACTATGTATGTGATGTATTTCGAGCAAATAATGAAAGCATTGCGTTGTAACTTGGACGGTGCGACTACTGCGTCATTAAAATATTAAAATAAAGAGGAGAAGATGCGAATGTCAATTATGTCAGTGACGCGTGAAAGTTTAGTATTAGCTCGCGGGTTAAAATGGTCGGAACAAAGCGCTCGCTCCGGCGATTGGGTGGATGGGTGGTCATCAACAACTTCCTCTTATTAATTTTTTCACCTAAAAACGTAATTACGTCCCCAATTTGAGGCCAGTGGTGCGTGGCCCGTCGCCACTCACGGTAATTACCGTAATGTCATTATATTTACTTCGCTTTGTCCGATTCTGAACGCTGATAAACGTAATCACTTTGCCGCTTGTCACATCGCACGCTATTCAATATTTTCATTTGCTAAATGACACCAATCTACTAATCACTAGGTCGTATTTTACATCGATATCTGACGGTTTTTGCTGTGAACTGCATATTTGTTTCGCAAACTTTAGTCATTTACTTTAAGAAATTTGGTTTTGATGACTATTGAATTATAGCTACGATAATTTTGACGAGTTATTTCGTCTATTGCTAAAATTACCTCGTTTCTCGCTTCTCGCCGCTATCCACTGGTTCTGCGTGGTAACCGTACTTACAATGGCCGGGTAATGAGAAAATCATTTTGCGTTTGCACCTTTGTGGTTAAAATTAAATGTCAGTTTCGCGTTATAGTTTTTTACGGTCACTTGTTTGATATTGTTTTTGGTCGTATTATATATCTTCAAAATGCTATTCAATGTACCACGTTTTTGTTTATTTTCTAACGGAACAGACATTTTGCTAGTTATATTTTTTAATACGCATAATTTAGGTATTTTCTTCCTGAAGGCATTCGATATTTAGAATTTGTATCGTCCTCTATCGGTAGGTTATTTCATTGCGAGCGCGAGGCTCGGTCGTCACAGCGGGCCGAATTCTTGCGTAATGTGTTTTCTTGCGGGACTGTCCACACCATGTATAAAAGTGTAGAATCGGCTTCTGTTTTTTGTCTACCTACGTTTTGTCTGTGATTCTCCACCGCGACCAAACGAATTAAAATAGCAGCCCTACTTAGCTTTAACAACTTTTTGGTTAAGACGACCCGGTACCAAATTATCTATATAGTGACAAAGTAAAATAGAACAGGCCATCTATCTCGACTCTAAGCAAGCATTGGCCTGCCAACCGAATAGACCAGCCAAATACGTATACAAATACAGGGCTAAAGGCGTAACAAATTTCTTTACTAAACATACATTTTTGCATAAATTATGGCTTTATAAGGGATCTCATGTCAATCAAGCGTTTTCTCCAATATCAGGATATTCTTTTTAAATTCTTGGGACTGATTTTGTTTCTATATATGTCTAGGAGTTGGGTGATACACATTTTCCAAACACAAATGTTTTATTACAAAGAAGCCTCTTCCACTCTTACCGCGTGCAAGGGTGTCAGCGTCGGAAAAATAGTTAGTGCATTTAGCGGATGAGCGTATCTGTTGACACATCTCAGCCGGTGCTGCCCGGCGTCCTTATCCTTTTACTGCCTTTTGAAGACCTCTGCGCCATTCGGGGTCAGTTGGGGCCAGTAATTGGGGTTTGGCGAGAAAAGTTCCGCGTAAGCTCCTTGTAATTTTACTGCCTGTTAATGGAAACGCTGGTTTGATGCTCTTGTTATTCCTGTGTGTGTACAAAGTATAGACAGTTGGTTAGCGGTTGCAGTCCGGGAAACGGACCCTAATAATCCATTTATGTATAATGCATTCCTGTTGAAATTATTATAATCCTGATGGAAATTAAGTTATAGCAGGTTATCTTAGTTCAGTTTGTTAGATTTTATTGAGTTTAAAGAAAGTTATGTAGGCGTTAAATAGTTATAAATGTCGCAAAAGGCCAGTGAATAGTGTGCTTTTATTTAGTAGACATCAATCAGTACTTGAACATTATTTGTGTTGGGCGTGGAACGCGACGCACTGCCTGTCCGCGGGCGCGCTGCGGCATGCGAGTAGTCTACACCGGACAGTCGCCAGGGGTGCTACCTGACAACGTCTTAGATATGGTTTGATGTCTTATAAATGTAACTTGTCCATAGAAAAATATTAATAACACTATTTTCTTTAATATCGTTTTCAATAAAATTAAGTGTATGTATGTACCTTATAATGAATAAAACAATTTGTATTTTGAATTTGAATTTGAGTGGTTAGAATGCCTTTCTGTTAAATCAGAGGTCGTCGGTTTGATTCCCAACCAGAAAACTTTTGTGTGATGAGCACATTTGTTTTTAGTTGTCCGGTTATTATTATTATTACTCAGCAAACCATTCATTGAATGAATTGAATAGTTATTAATTCAAAGTGTCAAAACTTGTCGAATTATCGTCACTTCTTATCACGTGGCATGACGCTCAAGCTGCTATAAATGTAGGTTTGACTGCATTTAGCGTTTCCTGACAATTAAATATTGCTTTCATATTAACAACCAATTCTTCTACAGTTCGAAGTTATAGGTGTTTCTTGCAGCATTGAAACTCAACTCACCACAGCCCTGTGCGATCTGATTTTGAATGTAATAAGTAACTAAAAAGCTAGAGCTGCGAGCGCACAATATAAATATGTTGCAATGCGGTTAGTTGAGGAGCTGTCGAGAAATTAGCGGCGCATCCCTAGCGGCCGCCGCCGCTAGTGTCGACACCGGCGCGGCGCAGGGGGCCTCACGCGCGATACCTCGCCTGCGCCTCGTAATTTAAAACCCCTGATTTATAGTCCAACAGTAGCATTAAATTTGTAATCATATATTGATTTACAGCCGCGATAACGCCGCGCCCGCCGCCTTCCGAGAACGCGAGACACCGCTCTATCGAGAGCTCTTCGCGATTCGTTTTGCTGAAATTGGTTTTCGAACATGTGGGCCGATATATATTGCCCGTATTGTGATATTACTGTCGCCGGCCAACAATAATATTGCACCCAACAATAGAATGTATTCGCGGATTGCTTAATCGCATGACGCATGCCTGTATGAATTTAAAGGCTCGCGATATTTTATTTTCGTTTTGATTGTCTTGTCGCTTACGGAGCGTGCTCGATTGTTAATTGTAAAGGACATTGAATGAGGATGTGATGACGGGTGAAAACGAACAAAACGGCGAAAGAATAGTAGTTGTCCGCGTCACACTGGAACCCCATTAATTTGTTATTTCGGGCTAGTTATAAGTGAAATCAAACGAGGGACAAGCTATTAAAATGTGCTGTTTGATTAATAACAATTTTATAAAAGAAAATAATTATTACCAGACCTGTTATAGGTACTAGTTATTATTTACTTATTTATACTATAAAATATATTATCCGGTGAATATTAAAGCTGCTATATGTATGTATAAACTGCTATATGTATGTATGAATGTTTTGTCGATAGTTAGATGTATATATAATGTAATCTTGCTAAGAATCGCATCGTTTTAGATTAGATTTAGATGAAAACATTTCAATATTAAAGTTATTTAATTATTAAAAGGTTCAGAAAATAATTAGTTATCATACAAAGAAAAACACGGTACTATAAAACATTACGATTATATTTGTAAAAGTCGCAACATCAAATCCACATTTCACAGCCACGTTATAAACATAAGAAAATAAGCATCCTCCAAGCGCGCCGGCCATCGCGCGGGAGCAATGGCGACATAGTGACGGATTGAAATTAGTGGAAACGCGCGTATAATTCGATTTGGTCGACACTTCCTGTGTATTGTCGCCCCGCGCCCACGCCTGCGCCGGCGCACGCATAGATCAGCGCAGCCGCAGACGGATCGCGTCAACAAACATATCGCTGCGTTTATACAATTTGGTAGGATGCACCTAGCAAAGCATTTTTGTCACTGGACCGAATATTTGCATCATTGTTTTTCAGTTCTAAGAGCAGGGAGACAATTTATAAATTGGTTTCCAGTCAGTGAACGGTCTGTGACCGATCTACAAAAAATATCATTTTCATAAATCTTTTCATGCATTTAAATGTCTTCTCTTAAATCTCAAACAGTTTTGTCGGTACAAAATTCGTATAGGTCGATAAAACTATAGCAGGAGGCCTTTTTGTTTAATAGTATTTAATTTACCGTCTGCGTGTTGAAATTGTATGTATGTATTCTTTGTGCCCGAAAGACAGGGATATGGGTGTCAGAGTGACGCGCGCGCACTATGATTTGCGCCTCGCTCCGCTTGCGCGAATGATTGCTGTGACCCAATCTTTACGATCAAAAGCGCGCGTAATCATGTTTTTGTTCAAATATCATACAATCTAAAGGCATTTCACACTTTTTAGGAATATTGTTACCGGCAATCGGACAAACTTAACTAACTGCGTGCGTAATGTAATCTTGTCATTTAACACGCATTTGTTATAACCTTACTTCAATTCACTTATAACGTCAGCTGTTATAACGTTGAAAGAAAACACACCTGTATAGGTTAGAAATCTTTAAAGTGCAGCCAAGAGTAGCGATTGTGGTGGCAAATGTGGTGACCAGAAGTAAAAGAGCTTAAAATAGTGATTAATATTGTCTGCTTTAATATGTAAGCAATTTACAAGGCTAGTGCGAGAACAATTTTCAGGGTGTCGAAAATGACCAGCAAAACTAGGCAACGTCAGATAACCGTTTCTCGGAACGAATGAAAGTATTATCAGTGGACACCGCTAAAGGCGTGAAGTCGTAACCTCTAATAATAAAACATTATGTATTCGCAGCCACGTGCTACGAATAATGACAGAACGCGTAAAGGGAAACAAAAGCGGGTCTTTTTGTTGGCACCAAGTACGCGTCCTATAAGCCATCGGCACCTCAGAGGATTGTTTTCGGTTTAATGCGCTGTTAACGTTAGCGTGTCGTCGTGACGTAAGGGTTAATAAAACAACGTATTGTTGGTTGGTACTAATGGAGTTTTGGACATAAAGCTAGAAGGCATTGTCAAAACCCATTCTGATGATACCTGAAAGAAACAAAATAGTTACTCACTATATAGGGTCGCACTTTGCTTCTCCTTGTGGTGGCTACTATGAAGAGAATATAAAAACAATATCCAGAAATAGCGAGAGAAAGTATTGCAAATCATGACAATTGACAATTGTAAAGATAAATCTTTGGAAATCAGTGAAGCTTATTTCTGCTACTGCTATTCGGTTGCACCATCGCTGTGACCGTTTTGAATGCAAAAATCATATTACAACGTCAAGTGGCACAATTTGAATCGTAAATCGCGATGACAGCCAAATTGTAGTGAGAACATTGTAAACATTACGAAGCAATCGATATCCCGTGCCGCAGACGGTATGAACACGAATTATATTTTTATCGCTCAACAGCAATTAATCAGGGACGTAATAATAGTACATTGAACAGTTTTACCTGTTTTCATAAAACCGAAACTATGAAACAAAATAGCGAGAAATCGATGAACAATCAAATGAATCTATCGTGAATACATACATACCTCAATAATAACGCGCCAAACGCATTGTAATCCATATTTTTTAAAGAAAGGCATACATAATTGATAATATATGTTATAATATTTCGCCAGAGGTGGACCAGTTAATACATCAATTTAATAATTGTAATCACTTTCTTAAATTAAAAGATTTTTTTCCTTGTCAGGACTCGGTGCGCGCAGATGCCTGTGGCCAGTACAATTTGTTAGCATCGCAAAAACTGCGGTACGATCGTATATCTTCGCATTCTACTCTGTATCCATCATTAACCGATCACAAATCATTGACACGGCCTCCTGCCACAACACTCCTGAAAGCGATATGTTTATCAAAGCGAAAGTTCATGAATTATTCCAGATAATCGCGGGTAATTTCATCAGGCACTACCGAGATTTCGAAAGGTTAAGCTGAAATTAATACATGATTTATGAACGTAAATTTTCCCTTCGTAATGCTGATCAGCTCCGGCTCCCAATTTGAATAATCGTAAAACGTCAGCGCAATACTCATCATTCGAGACTGGTTTGATGATTTTTCTGTTCTGCTATTTGTATATTTCATAACAAAAATTTGATATTAGCGTCTTTAAGAAATATTACGTATTCGAAAAACGGTACACTGTGAATTATCAAATACGAATGATACGTTTTACTAAAAATTACCGCATAGCCGATGCGCAGTAAAACACACTAATGACTTGGCGAAACCAACGAGCTCCTTCCAAAATTAAACAGGATAAAAAAGCGGGCAAACGATCGATCACCGCTGGCTTCAAACAAAACACAGAAAAAACTACGTGAAAGGATGTATGGAACAAATTAAAAGCTCAGCATGAGGTGTTCTGACCATCCACGGACGGAGCTTAGGGCAAATATTAAAGCTGTCAGGTTTGTGTAATTTGAAGGCTCGTTTTCGAGTTATAAGTTATGTTATTGAATGTTTTGGGGGCATGAACGCTGAACTGTGTGACCGACTCTAACGAGCAGAGAGTAAACATGGGAAAGTTACGTTTATTGAGGATACAGGTAAATGTAGTAATATTGATACAATCAGTGTCTTTTATATCTGTTGATACGCTTCATAAATACTGTACGTACACACAACTATCCAATCGATATTCAATATGTGTTTAAATAACAAACTGACCAAGTATTAGATAATAAAAATGCATTCGAATGAGCTGCCACCTAATACACCAGTTACACGGTAAAAAACGTTAAGTAGCTAGTAAAGTTGTTTAAATTATTGACGGCTTTCCGACGACTCCATTACGCGATATGACACTAATGACATACGGAGGCTCGCTCTTCCCCTGGGCAAATTGGTCGCAATTATACCGAGAGCAATCGATTTCGGACGCTCGCGAGGAGAGGCCGGCCGGCGGCCGCGTCAGGTGGTGCAATAGCGATGCACATCGATGATACGGGAACTTTTTCAATACAAAGGCAATAAAAAGGTGCTAGTCACGCACTAAATGCCTCCCCGACGCGCTCTCGAGGCGTCGACCAAAAGAAACAAATACGAGTGATAAAAGCGCACCATCACGCACCCACAAAATGATTTTCGCTCTGTAACACGTGTCAAGTTTCAATTTTACTAACGTCGGAATTAACGGTGGGCGTCAACTGATTATTGATATTTTTGTCGATAAAAAAGTAATCGATGATCGAATAGAGCGTTACAGTGTGTCGAAAAAAGCAGCCATTGTTGCGTGTTTAAGGAACGAAGTTTTTCAAGTCGCATTTAAATGGACGCGCGTGTTTGACAAAAAACTTGACTTCATCAATCAGAAATCGTTTTATTGACTCGACAATGGCGCGCTCGCAATCGCCTCGTGTGATCTGCTCTCGATTCCACGAACTTTAACAATTTTTCACTTGTTAAATGAGGCCAATTTAGATAGTTTGGGATTTGAAAAGATAGGACAGCCTGTGGAATATCAGTCAATCAGCAATTTTTCAAAATAGTTTCTGGAAATTTATAAGTAGACACTAGGTAACTAGGTATACGATTGTTAAAAGTATTAAATTTTACCATTTTATGTTTTCTACACGTACTCGTAGCTCACACAGATATTGACTAACTCACTCATATCGGATTTATTTAAAATTATTTTTTAGTGATGATTGTGAATATTATTGCTCATGTATTTTACTTTTGAGTTCAATA
>DWQT01000462.1:0-22613 GCA_018244895.1 Myscelus amystis hages | reverse complement strand
CTGCATAATACCTCACACCCCCCATACAATCTCCTACTTAGGCACGTGAATTCAACAACCGTCCTTCCCTTGGTGCTCCAACATAACAGCACCACATGTCCAAATATACATCCAAATGCTGTCACCCCCACAGCCGCTTAGATCCAAACTCCCACTTGCAATCATCCACCAGCACTTCGTGTCCCTATGTATGCGTAGATCTTTAAAACTACGTAACGGATTTTCATAAGGTTTCTTTTAATAGATAGAGTGATTCAAGAGGTAGGTTTACATGTACAACTAGGTTTTGTCCGCGGCTTCGCACGTGTTGCAATTCACAATTTGTTAATGGCAATAAGTAAGAGTGTTCTACATATATGAATATAGATATTCCAAAGATAGATTGACACGGTATAGGTAAAGGGGAACTAATTTGCTTCGAATTTAACGCGCGCGAAGCGGCAGGCAAAAGCTAGTAATTAATACATTATTATTAGAATTCATTATTATATGATCATAAACCCGAGGCTCTTTTAAAGTCGACACAGACATACTCATCGCATACACTAGCAGACAGACTATTGAAAGCGAATATCTGGTTCAGTTTACTTACGGCACCAAAAAAAAATTTCATATATTCAATTCTGCAACTCAGATAATAATACAAACAATGATTATGTACTTCAGATTGAAAAATGGAAATTGATATCTAAATGGCTTTAACCAAACTCGATTTAATTAGTAACTGAAGAAGATATGAGGAATTAGAAGCATTAGCTGCCTAAGACTAAGATACACCTACATTAATATACATATACCCGCAAGTGAAGCGGCAGAGGAGTTGTAATCAACCTAGAGCTGTATTCAAAACTTTAGGTTGAAAAAATCATGTGATACGATTTACCTAGTACGCACCTCGTCATTTACGAATATTTTAGATCTACTTTCACACTCACTCGTTACATTCACTTTTCACTGTAATTTTAAATAAAATAACAATAATTTGAAATGATGAAAATACATAAATTTTGATACTAAAACGACTTCATAATTAATGACTATATTATTTCTCTAAATACATCAACATTAGCCTGTATTGGACCGAAAAACCGGATACTACACCTGTGGCCAGCGCGCTAAATTACTGTTAATGGTATTACACATTTCGTACAAATAGTTGCCGATTAGATAGCGTATCAACGTATATTGCCATATAGCGATACGATGAATGAATGTACTATTCGGGTCGTTCACGCTAAGTGCATTAAAAAAAACTTATATATGTATGCATGTATGTATGTTTCCACAAATCTACAATGTAATATTGTGGGATCGTAGACCGTCTTCCAAGTTCATCTACTACCACAGCCTATATTATAACAGTAAACAACTTAGGATGGTATATTTCAACAATGTGGGAACTAAGTGCACCCGAAATTCAAATACGTTGTGATGCAAATCGAATTACTGCGAATAGACCACATGCTTTGAGCATGACGCCTTCCTCTTTGCTAATAAAATGAATTATTAATAATTAAATCATGTTCGTAGATCTTTGGAATGCACTGCAGTCGTAGGCACTAGATGTATTATAAGAACGTAAGTATGTAGCATACTATGGTCGATCTAATTAATGACCGTAGAACGTCGCCCGCGTCATCTTACTTCCTCCCCGGGGTTATTGCGTTACTCCATACCAAATTGCCGGAAAGTACGTTGTTATAGATAACGTACAGAATATGAATAATATAACGTTAGTATATGAAACTGAAACAGACCGTAGTAACGCTCGGCCCTTAAAAGTTATAGTTATAATTTATATTTTATCACAGTTCCAATGACACGCAATTTACAGTAACATCTTCGGTTAACTTATGATAAAGTTAAACATAACTCATCTGAATACCTCGGCATAAGTAAATAAATGAATAATAAATAATTCTACCCGTTGTTACGTGTATTAAACAATTCGTTTTGATATTGCCTAATTTGATTACACCATAAGGCATTACAGTCACATATTTGCTACATGCGCCACAAAAACATTGCAATGCTATTTTTATAGGTACACATCAAAAGAGCGGGGTGAATTAAGGCCAAACGTGCAAGGCAAGTCGCGTTTGTTATAAATAAATAATAGTTAATAATAATTATTACAAATAAATAATAGTAAAAGACGACTATTGTAAGCATTTACTCTACGTAGTCATCTGATAATGAAGTAGGAATAGTTGTGTAGCATCAAAAAAATGAACGAAGATTATTTTTCAAGTACGTAATACATCAAACAAGTAAATCCTCGTACATTGCGTATACCTAATACAAGTAAGTATTCTTTCTAGGAAATCCGATGCTTTAATTTTTTAACAGTACACCATTTCTTTTATAAATATTCGCCCGTTAGAATCGCCAAGTTCGCTATTGAAAGTTACATTTTAACGAATTCGATGGAATATATCGAATGCAAGTCTGTATTCCTATAAAATTCCCTCTGCCAGCTACTTGACCCTAATTAGCCGGAATATTAAAATTGCAAAATGTACCAAAATTTTAATTTTACATCCGACTTTATGAGTCTTATAAAAGCGTTGGTCCTGATATAAAAAAAGTCAATCAAAAGCTACAGGCGTTACACGATCGATTACTGTACTGAACTGTCTCAAGCTATCAAATTGAAACGTAGGTAGTTTATTATATTGTCAAAACTTCTATACTAACCGTCGTTTGTAGCATATAATACCCCGAAAGACTTATTCTATAGTATTCTATGTACATACATATATTAAACATTTAACATTTATTTTGTACTTAATAGTCCATTGCAGTAAACTATTTATTCTGTTTATCGAATTTGCCATTTGGCATTAAGTCCGCCCTTTGTAATCCGTTAGGTTACAATAAAGAATAAATAAATAAATGATATATTTATTTGCTCAAGTAATTATCAATTTAAAAATTGTATGACTTTCCGTAGTAATTTTCATATTTAGCTGAATTTAAATGGCAGTTTCCAAACATATTTATATTTAAATGAAAATATAACGTATATCAGGTAAGTGATCATTAATCGATTACCCAAATGCACCGGATATTATAATTTATAATATGTTTTGATCCCAATCGGATTAATAAATATGAAATCAAAATTCATTTTATTATCCTCCAACAGTTTGGAGTGGTCCGAGTTTAATGGAGCGGTTGATGATATAACGCCGTTGCGTTGATTGTATAACTCTTATCTGCATCAACAAAAGCAGACAGCTTAAGATATATTCCGTTCTAGTTTGGAAATCATTGTTGCTATAAAAAGCATGTTAGCAATGTTCTTAATAGATATTTTAGTGCACATTTGACAAAAAAGTCTTTTTTTTTCCAAGTATAATTTATCAACTTTTCACATATTTCATCATAGCATATGATATATAACCTATGAAAGCAATCACTAAAGCCTAAAGTATTAAGAATGCGAAGCAACATTGCTCTTAAGTACCTATATTATACTCGTACCTAATAATGCAACCATCCTTGCCACCCACTTAGGGCAATAATATATTAATAGCTACGCGGTTCGCATATCCACGGCCAAATTATAACTTTTACCTACATATATTTAACTTTTATAAGTATTCTTAGGTTACTCCGAGGAATTCATAATAAAGCTTTTGGCAAATATCTTTAACAACTCCGCTGGGAACAAAGGTATTCTTCAAAAGAGAACTAATATCTATTAAAATAAGCTTTAAAAAGTTTTGAATTATGGAATGAGTAAAGCTGGAGTATACGAGAAAACTTGTAATAAATATTTTTTACAGTATGGCTTTTTAATGATTACTCAATTTATTTGAAGATTCATATTCTACATGCTTATTTAATGTAATACTTACATTTAAAAAAACATGAAAGTCAAGATCATTTTAATTGAGGTCTAATAATACATTAAAGAAATGAAAAAGCATCACTAGTACATTATTATTTACTTGTCGGTGCCTGCTATTAAAATATAATAAAAAAAGAAGCAATGTAAGCACCGGAAGAATTTAATATAATTTGCTATTACCCAATTAGCAAGTTAGTAAGATGCTCCTCATAATACTCTGTTAAGAAGCGCTTTCTTTTAATCTCTGCCTATAAGTCGTATTATAATTTACTGCTTGATCTTCGCATTCGTTCTGTCTAGCCTTTATAATTTAGTCTGTCATAATTCTTTAGAAAGCAGAGATTTACTGATCTGTTTTGACCTGGTCATAATATTACATTTTTTTTCCTGTATTAATATTATTTTGACTCCAAATCTGACTTCATAAAACGCTATAGTGTATAGATAAATTGCTGGTGTACAGTTTCCAATAAGACTAAACTTAGGCCCATAGTGCACATATGGTACATACATTACTCGTTGTTAGTGTATACTATATACATACATATCTCTGATTTTTGTCTATATTTGTGTATTTGTTGTTAAGCATATCGTGTAAGGCATAAATAGATAAATACGAAAAGTAAATACTGACCAAAAGTGAACATGTCTAGAAAAACGACCAGTTATAATAACAGAATAGTTAATCACCTGACCTCTTGCAGTTGTAGTCTAAGTATTTACTGTAACGTGTTGTAATCTGAGACGGTGAGCCCTCTCTGAACGTAGTGAAGGTAAAAATGAAATAAAAAAAGACTCGCTATTATTATTATTATTATTATATTATTTAATATTGCTTTTCTGCCATATACTTCCATTATTACGATATATTCTACTTCCGTTGATTGGTTTAACCTTATTGGAATGCTTTTTAGATTATGTTTTACAATTCGTGCAATACTTGTTTAAATTTAATATATCCACTTCGCTCTGATTTGCGTTTCGAAGTGAATGAACGGATTCATTTGGAACGCATCCGTCTCGTTTGCTCGAATTTGTAATACTAAGTAAAATTTGTAATACTAAGTAAAATTTATATTTTAATAGTTGCAAGACTGTTTCAAAACAGACGGTTTCGATAAATACGCATACATATGCTAATAGTTTTCGAACGTTATTTTGTAAAAAAAACAGTACATAATATATTGAAATATTTGTTAACTATCTAAGAACTTTCGTTTTAGCCCTCGAGGTAGCAAGTTAATACTAAAGTATATACTGCTTTTAATCAAAACTTCAGTAGAAAATGGTATCTTTAGTGTATTTTACATTTTGCAAAGCAAAGCGAGCAACGTTCCTAGATTAAAACGCTTAACCGACCTTCAAGGAGTATTGAGTGGCGTGGTCATAAAGGAAATAGAAAGGATGTGGAGATTATAGAGATTGTTTTCATAACTTCTAACACGTTTTTTCCTTTTATTATATAGTTTTCTTTTTATATCAGCCAGCATTTGATCAGTACTGTTAGGTATTTTCCAGTTCGCGAAATCCATTTTCTTCGTGCAATAGGTTTGCGTTCGACTGCGACTTTGATGGCAAATGAGGTACAGTCTAATATGAAGCAAATTTTTCTAATTTTGGAATATCGTGCTAACATATGGATTGGATCAAAATAGAATACAATTTCTGAATCCCTAACTTCGTGCTTTGCGTTGACCCTGGTACCAATTAAATAAACGTTTTGTAGCTTAGCGTGACTAAGTTTCAAGATGCCAAACGACGGCTTGCTCAAATCAGAACAAGTCGTAGTAAGTTCATTACACATCATGCTTTGTGCATTTGCGCTAACAACAGTCTCTAGTTATTTTGAGATTACTTAAGGAACAAAGACATGCATTAAACTCAATTTACATTAAGTTATAATGAAGCTCAACTATGGAATTGTATCCACTTGACAATAACTAGAAAAAAAACGGGAAAAAGTGAATAGGCATTTTTGACAAATTTCTCACTAATTTTAATGATTACAAATGGCCTCTTGCTACAGTGGAACCTGTTAGGTGGGTTTAATACGAAACCATAATGGTAACTAGAGTTCATATTTCACCGATTAACTATTCAATGAGACTGTATCTATACAAATTCCGGTTCGATAACACAAAATAATTGTGTTTTTCAGATTTAGATCAGAACGCCGTTTGAAATATGAATGAATTTCAGTAAAATGACATTGAAATATTTCAGACAATAGTTGGATTTTCAGCGAGCTTTTGTGAAGTTTGCCACATTGCTTTCTAAGATTGTTGCTCTAACCACATTAGAAATCTAATGTTTGCCGAAATAGATTATCCTGATCGAATCAAGTAAATGTATAATGTTTAATATGTATAAATGTTGTAATATTATATTTAAATTTTAACCCTTTACCGATTGGCACATCCTTACTTACGAGTACACATCACTACTTACTTCCTGTGCTCTCTGTGGTAATCTCTCTCAAATAAAACACGTGAATATCTCTGCGCTTTTATTCATTTTAAATTCTATTTATCAATAATGTTTTGATATCCAAAAGCATAAGCAACTTTTAATGATTTTCTAAATAACTACATATGTATGTAGAAGTAAGATTAGTTTTTACTTATTTATTAAAATAACAAAAATATTACGTATTTTTTTTGTTTCGCATTATACAAGACAGCGAGTACTTACGCTGCTTTCAGGCGCATAGTTTATTCTACCTAGCGCTTCTATAATAACCACCTGAAAACAAGTACCCACCATTTAAATTACAACTAGGCGAACTTATTCCAAGTATTTAAATTTAAATAAAGGTGTAAAAAGCGTTCTGTAGTAGTCGGTTAACGCTCATTCGGGATGCAATTCTACTGTTTAAACATTTTGACTTTTGGTCTTGCTATGAATGTACCAATTTTCCACTAGATAGCAGATTTTAGAGAGAAATCCCAAGTTAACGAGCTCAGTTTCAGCGTTCAACAGTGACATTATTCTGCATAAAATATTCAACGAAAACGAAATTATTTTGAAACTCTGAATAGATGCAAAGTAGATGAAGTGGTTGGGCGAGTGGTTTGCTTTTAATATTAACAATCGGTTATCGCTTTAGGACTTGTTTTCGAAATTATAATACACCAACCAAATTTATCCGCGATATGATTCGCGTGAGGACTTTCCAGGAATAACATCGATCAATCTTTCGCACTTGTATTAGTGTTTAGCGGGTGATTTATACAGATATTTCAAGCGGTCTCTATACGTTTCCAGTGTTGAAGTTGCCTCCCTCACCAATCACAACAAAGTACGTTGGGCGATATTTTGCTGTAAAAAAGATGCAGAGTATTAGACTTTATGGAATACACCTTTTTTTCTTATTCATACAAATAATAAATAATAAACAAATAATAATAGGTAAGTTGGCGTCGAGCATTACACAAGTTTCAATATCAAGAAATTTCTTAGCTAATTAAAGCTGCCGGCGTGAAATGTTCGTCGTTATCCATTTCGCTCTCCTCTACCTACCCGCGGCGGCAGTGCGACGAAATGTGAAATTTCAATTCCAGAGCAAGATTTTTATTAAAGTATCGAAGCTTGGAAACCGCTCGAGTATAGTTTGGAAACAAATAAACGACTTTTCTTGGTCTTTTTTTCTTTTTTTATACATAAAAGCGTTGACTTGATTTATCGTCGGCGCTCCGAGACCGCTACAGTCTTGATCGACGGAGCATTTCAATTTATTTTATGAGTCAACACCTTTCCTAAGGATTTGTACTTAACGACACACTCGCATTCTATCACTCACTCCTTTACAATAATTTACTAACGTTTTGCAATGATATTTAGAACCTTAATTTTACCAATGGTGAAATTATTTAACTACATACACAAACCGTTGTACTCGTATATCAGATTTATACACTAATGGTAATTTTATTATGTGACATAACATAGCAGCTGCTATTGTTTTTACGTAATGAATATTTTTTGATTTCTACAACAATTTTTGGAGGCTACTTCTCTTTCAGGATTGAGAAATAGAAATACATATATTTCATTTTGAATGCAACAGACTTTATGTGAATCAAATCGTACCAGCAATATTTATTTCATTCAAGAGTCTCATGGGCAAACTTATATATAATATAATGAAACTGTCTTTAAAAAATGAAAGTATCCTTTTCCTGTTTCTTTGAAAAAAAAAAGTGTAACATTTTAATATATTGAAGAGTGAATTTACATAAGGAATCTAGATAATTTTTAGTACGGTGGAACTCAGCGGTCGGAAACACTTAAAAATTAAGTGTCATAATAAAGCGCGTTCTGTTCCTCTAAAGCACTTCAGTTTTTGCCGCAATGACATGAATGGAAAACGCATTTGGCCAGTCGGACACTGTAAACAAGTTAGCTGGAAAGCAACGCGAATTTTAAACGGCGTTCGCCGGAATTCCGGTGATGTGAGCGTAACGCCAACCGAAAAGGTAAATGGATCATAACGGCGTATCAATATTGACCGCAACTCCCATTCAGCGTACATCATGTCGGTTATATTGGCCATATCTCACGTTACGCCGAGACGCCATTTTTCTCGACGCTAATTTATGTCACGCCGCTTTTTTTCCTTTTTTTTTAGGCCAGAACGTGATTTGCTTTTTTAATAGGTCTATGCTCAAAATGCGCGCACATTTTAACGGCCACGTGACTTTAGAATAATTCGAATTTTATGTCGCACGTAACAAATTTGTTTTGTTGTAAACGTATACACATGATTAGAATACGTAACAATATTATCTTTATCTGTGGTTAGACTATAGAGGATTTTTTATTATCTGTTATGTGTTGTTAATGGCTAGTAACCGTATCACTTCCTGTGCCATCCATCCTTTTCCTCTTTCTCCCTAATACCCCGCGAACGAAACAACGACAACAGGCGCTTCACTGCTGAACTTCGCTAGGTTGCAATAGGTACACTGTTTTCCCGCATTACGCAAATATTAAATTTGGAGATGAAATTCAATGGAATCAATAACCAAATTTAGCACCTCCAAAAACTGTCAAGAAATATTAGAGGAAGTGCTAGAATTAAACACTCGATAACTATGTACCTTATCTTCATAAACTTAACTACGGTAATACTAACTTTATAACCATAATTTCCACTTCGAAATTCTTGTTTTATTTTGTTTTTTATTCTATAGTAAATAAATAAACGAATGCCTTTAAATAAAATCTCTTAAAATAGACATTCAAATAAAAAACTACCAATCGAATATAAATCCTGAAAAATAAACGTGAATCAAAGCGTTGCATACTAAATGAAGGTTATTTTTTAAGTGAGTTTGAATATTAAATGAAACAAAAAATAACCGGAATTGATTCAAATTTACAGCGTTTTAACTATGCTGTTTATATTATCAGGACATGCTAAAATTGTATCACGAACAATTAATCTCCATTTAAAAGTGAAACTTGACTAAGCGAGGTACAACGGAGAGTCAAAGACTTAATTATGAACTGCGCTTTTAATTATAAACCTTTTCTTTTAAATTACCTTTGAGCATCCTTTTTAACACAAAATAACACTAACAAAGGAAAGCAACTAGATATTAAGCCATGTTCCCTTCCTATTGCTCTTGGGTTATGCGATTCAATTCGGGGGTCGCGGCCGGATCGATTCATAGCTTTGCCTAGTCTTATTTATGCCTAGACTTGAACGTGAATAAAGTACTTGGAAGATTAAGATCATTATCCTGACAGAACTCCGGTAATCTTTCTAAAATCTCATTGTGAACTCTCGACTCGTGCTAGCTTAAATATACGAGTATGTCTTTGGACCGTCTTATTGTTTGTACCCACTTTGACGATCAATTCATCCATTACAAGGAAAATGAATCAAACAAACTGACGGAAACTTGTATTAATGAATTACTGAATGTAGAATAGAATTTATACAGGATATTCCAATTTTTTTTCTTACTAGCAACCGAATTCATATTTAACAGCACGCTTGTTCAGTTTTACGAAAATGATACTTGAGCATTCTTCTAGTTATCCTTTTTGTTGATTGTGAAGCCCTTTAAAATATTCCAACTTAAAGGCGCACTACTAAAATATGTATATCTCATCGACCTTCATACAACTGAGCTGCACGATGGAGAAATCGTCCGACTCAAATATTGGAGGAAAAATCCTATGCGCAAGGTTATCAAACAAAAAGAGTTAATGCTTTAATACGAGTATTATGGCAATTAAAATTATTTTTACCTTCCTCTACACATATTTGGATAGTAGTTACATTTTTTTTAATACAATAAATTAACAGTAAGATATTATATATGTATATATGTATGTCAGAATAAAAATAAATATCGCAAATTACGGAAACACGGTTTCACTAATTATTACAAAGTCAATAGGAAATGAAACGGTAACTTGGGGATCTAATAAATAGAGACCCTCCAGTTTCAGTCAGCGAGCGAACTGATATCGTTTTATGTTTACGAAGAGTTGTTTTAGGCCCTACTTTACATAATGATTCCGGTATAAACTCAGAATTTAGGGTTATTACTCTTTAATATGTATGTAACCGTTTCAAACTGGCTTAAGTGGATGAAAAACGAATAAAGACTTTTTGGTGAGGTCGTTGACAATTAACGATTGCAAGTAACAAGTTATTCACTATAGGCTATACTGTACTAATATACTCGAATACTTAAGGTTCTCCCTGTAACATTAGTTTTGTGTATTAGTTTCGTACGATTAGAAGAATACCTGGCGGTGTTTAGTGTAGGATATTTGTACAAACCTAATTTTGTTCTAAACTTCCATATCTGTTTTCTTTGTCGTTGCACCTTTGCCAGATTGGTCGCAGTTGCCATTTCAGGATAGGTCTCTCGCTTTACGGTCCGGCGCCGCTCCTTGCGTGCTGCTCTGAGTGCATTCGTAGAATGGCCCTTCAACGGTCGATTTTATTTGGTCAGCCCAGCGTATAGGGAAAATATCGCAACTGCTTTCATCTATCTTTTAAAAAGCTAAATGTGCTAAGCCATTTTTCCTGTATTCTGATTCGACACAGGAAATTCTAACCGGAACTTTTTTAGAACCAATTCTATTTTCAGACTGCAAACACCTACGAAGGCTTCCATTATCATTGGAACCAACTAATCTTCCATCTTGACACCTGTCACGACTGACTTGGCAAAGCTTTAAAGCCAAACCTAAGAATTCTTTTGTTAGCATTTTAAATACGTAAAAATCGTAGCCCAATGAAGCCCAATATGGCATAGCCACCATAGATGCCTGACATATAACTGAGATTTCAACTAATCGGTGACAAGTCATCTAATAGCTAAGTCGGTGAAATTGACACCCGCAAAGCTCCAATATTCGTTTAAGGCTTCATCGTTCACAATGAGTAAATGTCTCGCGTAGCACGTTGTAACAAAAATATGATTATGTTTATGAAAAAGTTAATTGCAGTAAATTTTAAAATGTTTTGATTTATATTACGGTATAATACAGGATATACCCAGTCTTATCACATTTTTGTGAAAACTGGTAAATTATATAATATATTCCAGGATTTTTCACGTAAAGTCACTATTAAACGCCCATAATAATTTACAGTAGAAAATAATTATCAGACATACATAGATATTTATAAAATATGCACATACCATAGTAAAGATACAAAAAGTTTGTTATGTGGAAACCATAAATTTTAAAGTCGCATTCGCAATTCTATAATTAGACTATTACCCCGATGGCCAGAAAACATTCGATTATGGGAATATTTAAAATTGTACGAGACCTATTACTTATAAACATTAATATTTATTAGAGTATTTATAAAGATTATCCGCAGAAATAAACAAATGATGCGGTGTGCGTCGCTACAGCTGCGGAGGTTAGATAACGGGGGAACGTGAGGCCGAATATGTTAGAAATATGTTCACTTTCAGCTGATCTAGTCAATTTTGCGAAGCTTATTCTATGTGATTGGCTATTCAAAAAATATTAGAGGATCGCAGCTAAGCTATGAGCTTTTCTATTCTATTATTTTGTTTTTGTGCTTTTAGTAGAACTTGTGTATTATACAGCCGTATTGTTTTAAGTTTGTAAATTCATTTCGCAGTTTATTATATACTAGTGACAAGTTTGCATGTGACCTCTAATGAAAACCTATGTCAGAACACTACAGAATTAATTAATTAATCATCGTCATTCGAAGATGCTTACGGGTGCTTTGTAGTTTTTATGAATATAGCCGAGCACATAGAGAGTACGGATCTCTACTGCAATTGCGAGAAGTCTGGAGCATAAACCACCACGCTGCTTCGGCGCAGATTGTTGCAGAAAAATCACGCTTACCAGGTTGTAAGTGGCCAATGACGATCAACATTGGTTTTGGAACAGTATTTAAATGTCTGTAGTATAATCTCAGATAAAAGTTACTGATACTGTATAATTATCATAATATTTAAGTTATGCCCATGATGATTGTCACCTTATTGATTAACACACTAATTATATTACATATCAATTAACCGCGCATCTCTGTTATATATGTGGTAGTAATTTGATTAACAAACAGCAACTTGTCACCACAGGTGCACTGGTCTGCAAATTGCGGTTTGTAAGTCATAGCAAACGCAAATTAGATAATATATATCTCTTAGGATAACAGAACTTCTCATTCGGCCAGCTGGTCCCAATTAGGGATAACCTGTGTTTTGGTAACCAGACAGGTGATAAAATATGTATAAAGCATATAAAGTACTGTAAGATCTGGCACAATTTATATGAAAAAGGACTGCAGCGAGTAAAACATATGTATGTTATAAATACATTGAATGAAATTAAACAAAACATTACTTGTTTACTTTATATTATTAAATTCAACATTCATAATCAAATGTATACCCACTTATCACAAAATTAATTTTCTTAAATAAATATAAGTATGTATTTCGATTCTACATCAGAATTTACCATACACATAGGTTTTGTTCTTTTAAGTTTGATTAGTTATTGATAGTTATCGGTACTTAGAAATGAGGACTACGTTTAAAAAGTAGCTACATCGTTGGTGGCAATAAAATTGAACCCCCTTTTTCTTAAAACCATTTCCAGATTGGGTTTGTATGGAAACTACTTGTTTGCTTAAATCTAAATGTTTAAAATAAGAGGTATTTGTATGGATTGTATTTAAAATGTTTCCTATTTATCATGAATAGATTTTTTAAGCAATTTTCGTAAATATTTATTGCCTTAGCGGATACAGAGGAAGCTACTATTGGGCGCATATAAGCCCAGTAGCACTAAAGAAAATACGATTAACTAGCTTCTTCTCCTCGCATTAAAACTTCCGCATAAAGTTTTGTTTCGAAATTTAAAACGAGATTCGGTCCACACTCAATGTACAACATACATACGTCGCTCCCCGATTTTATAACTTTTTCCACAACATTACCGTCTGAAAATCGACCCACATTTAATGCTCTTGACAGTTGGTTACGTAATTAGGGTTCCGATCGAAAGCGGTGCCACGCGAAGGTAAATCATAAAAAGTTGAAACGAAGCAAACGGTGCTCAACTTGTAAATACAGAAACATAATACATGATCGTCTCTTTCAAAACAATTTCACAACAATGATAATTGTAATTTTACAAGCAAAACAAAGCAAATCTTGTTGTGAGGGTCGATTCCAGTGCTGGCTTCTCCGTTGCTCTGCATCCGGTCACCAATCGGACTGATAAACTTAACTGCGCTGTTTCCCCTTCACGACCGCCATGTGATATCATAGTGTTGTGGTATCATTTTTTGTTTTACCATCACTCTATATCATGACTAGCATACTACAGATAACGAGTTTGGTAAAATTTCAATCAAATTTCAAGAATGTCGGTAAGTGTGACAGTTACCTATAAAAGATATTACAATGTTGCGTTTCCACAAGTGGTAAGTATTCATATAAGTAGTTGCAAGTTGCCTTATTTAGTACCTACAAAGTAAATCGTATGTGTTACGAAAAAAAGGTTGAGTCACGCAGAGTTAAATTAAGGGGCGGGCGTTAATCTAAATCAATATTTCAGTCGTATGCCGTGCCCACTTCATCTGTATTCGAGCGGTTTAAAATTCATACATTCTGCATTTGAAAGTCCCGATTTGCCATTTGCCCTAGTGTCAACGGATTCATAGTCATTCTAGTGAAACAAACCCACAGCCGCGATATTAACATAGAAACCGACCGCATTTTGCCATTCAATAACTGGCTCAACTACTATTCTTTTGTTTTGAATTTTTCCAACGCTTCCAATAAATGTCCTATTTACACACAGTACTAGTTTCAAAAGGAGCTATGTGGCAACCCTTAAATAGAATGGGAATAAATTTTGCTGCATTTTACAGGGCGTGCTATTAGCGACCATGATACGATCACGTCTTATTTGTAAGCTTTTGAATAAATATTCGCACTATATAAAATAACATTGTGTGATGTATTGAAAAATATGTCAATAATACACGTCCCGCTCATTACCTATCTTAATGAATGAGAGCATATTATTCAAGATCATATATTGTTCATATACAATTAATTGAACTTGAATAAACTGATCAAAGGATTTTCATAGAAATAAAGCTGAAGAACAAAAAAATAAGGGTATTATTATTTTCAAACGAACGGCCGTCTTAAGGTTTAGGACGCAAAAGCGGATTCTTAATAAGTAAATTTCTACTTAAAGTTATATGAAAGTCATGAAACTATGGAGTAGTAAGCGTAACTACAAAATATGTGTCATCAATTATTTGGCTTACGCACATGGAAACAGCATCTACATACATATATGTATAAGTTGTAATTGCAGTTTTTACAGACAAATGTATATTACGTCATAATTCACTAAAAAGACATTAAGAATATACCTATAACTAACTATAGATCGTGAAAACACTGTTACCTGGACATAAAACATATCGATTAAATATCATTTAGTTGATTTCGAATTGAAGCCTATTCATTTAGATATATAGCTACGTATATAATATTTGGGTAACGTGTTCGACGTTCGAATTGTTGCAAAAGACCAATCTAACTTTCTTCAGTTTCGTACAAACGCTTGATCATGAAGTTATGAACGAGGGTGTACCGAAATGAGGTACCTGACCTTCTTACAAGTATCCGACCATGGATTACGCAAATTTAGGGACACCGCTCTGTAATTTGTACCGGCGACATTTTACACCAGCGTCTAATATGACAAATATAATCAATCTGAGGCATCCCCGGAGCACCATTACTTGAAGTGCCCCAGCACTTCGAAAAAGGTGCAAAAAGACTATCATTCAAAAAATGTTATATTAGAAAAAAAAATAAGATTACACACCAAAAAGCACAAAAAAGAGAAAATATCTAAAAACCAAATATAAGTGTTGTGTAAGAAAACCTTTATACTTATTTGTCGTTCAGAGTTATTCTGTCCTGGATGGTTATAAGTCTATTCATTTTAGTTATAAGAATACCGTAAATGTCTACCGAATTATGATGAGTAGAATGATCATCAAAGTCTGTTCATAAAAAAGCTATTGTCTAACATTGAACTCCTCGTTATTTGGACTGGCTTAAAAATCGATTTTATGTGATGATTTGTAACCGAACCAACCTTTTAGAGTACCTACCTACACGCTGAAGGTCCATTATGGGATTTGAAAGGATTAAACAAGTTTCCCTTCAAACCTTATGCGTTTCGTTTTTGCACTTTACTAACATGGGTTTTGAGTATGTACTTCGTAAGGGTATACATTTTTACAGCCTCGGTCAATAAATGCTTTATACTACTGTGAATATTTTTTAGAGTTGTTGGAAGAAGTAAAAGTAGTAAATTAAAATAACAAAACTCTAAGCGATGAAAATCTATTAATTTTGGACCTCTTTGTGAATGCATCTAAGACGATATTTTTTTTAACTTTAAGCCACGTTTAAGCACAAAAATAAAGTGGCGGATTGTTTGATAATAAAGCCCCACGTTTCGATTATGCGGATTAAATTGAAAATGTGACGGAAAAAATATGCAGACGCACGCGCCGTGCCCGCCTTATCGTAACCTCATTGGGAATCGGCGACCGTGAAAACATACTTGGAATATTATTACCGAAGAATCTTTGAAATCTTTGAGGAAACATCTTTCTCCAGGAAATAACAAAATGTTCTGTTGATTAAATTGTACGCTGTATAATATATGTTACGCACACATTTCATTATTACCTATAAATAACTGAAAATGAACAATTGAATACGTGTTTTTGATAAATATTTCTTAATTTGTGTTTATGCAGAACTGGCTGAAGTCTTAAAAAAGAAATATCGTAGCGGAACTTTGTAGTGTACAAAATATTGCTGTTTCGAAAAGCTTGACTAACGTATCAAATAAATAGTTAAAAAATACAAGTTCTCCCTGAAACACAGCGCGTTACAGTCGCTGGAAAAACATCGCGTAGGCTGGATAAAACCAGATCTGATTACACTGCGCGCTATAACAGCGCCGTTTACGCCAGCGACATAATATGCATTATCGAGCAGGTAATAGCTTCTCTTGTCTCTACAAAGATTAAAGCGTTGCACTGGTAGGTGTCGTCATAGTTGCACAGTTATAAGCGGTCTAGCTATTTTTTTCGCGGTCTCTTGTATCAACCGTCTTCGTTTTTTGTAAGCATAGCTTCGGTTTGCAAGTTCGTTCTTGCCATCTGGTGTTCCCAAATTGTTAATTTGTCCTATCTCACGGGAGATTAAATTAGACCCGTTTCGGCGTACTATAAACAAAGTGATACTTAATTTCACTTTGAAAGTAGCAAACCAGTTTTAATTATGCCATCAACAAATAAAAAATTACGCTCGCACATCCATGAAACCACACGGGTTGGTCACAAACGAATATCAGTGGTACATTAATACAAACGGTCCATTAAATTGGTCAATGCACTATATAAGTTCTGTAGTTATTGATACCTCCTGTTACGAACTGTTATTGATTGCATTAATTGAATTTATATTTACGAGAGCCTAGGAGTACTCGATCAAAAAATGGAAACATTTTTGTATGAAATGAATGTATAGAACCAAAAACATTTGGTCTAACACATAAACACGCACACCCACCCACCCACACACACACACATATATATATATATTGTCTAAGTATTGGCTACTAAGTATTGCCAGATATTCGGTTCCAGGTGTACTAAATTTTAGTTTAGCGAAAAATTCAAATGTGAAGCATATAAGTACAAAGAAAATGCTCCAATAAAATATTCCTTTGTCTTATCGTGGAAAGGAACCGATACTCAAATGGTTGATAGTTCCAATCCCGACTGAGAAGGACGGTTTTATTAGAGGGTATTCACAAAGAACGTCTTGCTTTGCTTTGATGTGAAAAACCGTGAGATGTCAACTGTACCGCGGACGGACGGAAATTACACGGCTTTTTGAATATTCTAGACTTTTGGACATTTATTTGTGTCTCGTAATTGTCGTCATTGTAATATTTTTACGTAACTATTATAATGTTACGTATAAATTTTACAGATTAACGGTTAAAGATCTTGAACACGCTTAGTGCTACTTCAAGTATTTTAATTTTGGTGTAAGCGTTTCTATTTTCGTAGCCGATTCACTTTCAGCCCGGTTCCGAGTTTAAGCACAAATATATTAGGGACAAATGTGCCAGGCATTAATGGGCAAAATTTGCGTATCGGGCACTTCTTTTAAATTATACACCCGATTTTAAGCGCGTCGCTATCGTTTTACGGCGACCTGGGACCCTAAATACGGTTTATATGTGTTATTACTCTTCGAGATCCGATTGGGGTAAGCTGATTGAAATATATCTTAGTTCCCACGATTCTACTAAAACTGTGAATGTATTTTTTCAGCGTTTTACTATTTATAGCCTCGCAACTCACAGTAGCTGTAGCATATTCTGTGATGTGATTAGCAATATCGACTAGTGCCGCCAAAGTATTTTATAATGAATGAGATAAATATGTGTTTAAACATGATTTGAGCGCAGTCAAACATGCTGTCGTAATCTTAAAATAACGACCGAACTGCTTCAACTTACAATTTTTTATACCCCGGTACACGACAGCCAGTTCATCGCTAATTTATTCTCAGAGACTGTGAGATTAGTTAGTTTAATATTTTGAAAAAAATGTGTGTTTAATATCACAATACCTTCCTTTACTGAAACGATTTTCGTCCCCTTTAAAAACCATACCTCATTTATTATATTAGTTTAATTAAAATTATATTTAGTGCTAACGATGAATGACAATTGATTGACAGTTAATTACAATAATACGGAACAACAGCTCACATAACTAAAAATCATAAGGCTGTGTTGTAAGCGTTAAGAACCAGAAAACAAACGAGGCCTTTGCAACCTGGAACAACGTGGACTCCTCAAGGCCACTCATGGCCCCACCGCGTACCACCGGTCGATGGGTAAAATTTACGTTTCGGATGCTTCTTTAAAATTATACACTCGATTTTACGCACGTCGCTATCGTATTTCGGCAACCCCGGGCCCTGAATGCGCCTTATCTGCGTGATTTCGCCTCGAGATCTATTTGGGGTAAATTGATTGAAAAATGGTTTGGTTCCCACGTTTTTGCTTACAGTTTAAACATATTTTATATACAATATGATCTCCACCCTTCGTTTATTATACACACAAATATGGAGGATCAACATGTTATACATTTTATTAATTTTAAATTCCATTAGAATGTTAATACATTTATTTTTACTGTAAATTTATAGACAAAAATTTTAAACGAATTAAACGAAGCATTCAGCGATGTTACCTTGAACAATATTTACCGACTAACCAAATCGGCGTACGGACCCTCTTTGTATCGATCAGTGGATATTGCTCCGAGGTGCAGCGCTGAGAAGGACGAGTAGGGGTAAATCCACATCATCATCCCGCCGAGCTGTTGTCAATTATAGCAAATTGACCAGGCCTCCATTACCACGCATTGCGTATACCGTGCAGAATACATTATTACAATGCTAAAATGTTAGGCGTTAACGAATTAACAAGAGTACATTTCAAGACTCATGATGCGAAAATTTGATATTTTATATAATTTCTGATAGAGATTTAATCAGAAAGAAGGAAGACAAGACACCAAAATCTAAAAAAAACGATGAGAGTGTCAACGAGCCTATAGTGGATGATAGTATGGAGTAACCCTAAGCATTGCTCGCTGAAAGGTCTATTCAACCGATTCATACATAAGAGCCTGAATAGCGATCAGCCCGTATTGCCTATATAGGCATACATTAGTCGTGAGATTTTTCGTCGGTTATAAATTAAAATTTCAATTCTTTTCTTTTTGTTACACAAGAAAGTAAATTAGACTAAATTGTGACAAAGCAAACTGATTATTTCTGACTGTAAAATAATTTCACATAAATTAGGTACACAATTTGCAATATGTCATTGCAGCCGCTCGCTTTCGATTATGATTAATGTTTGTAGTCGTGTTATGTTAAGCGAATACGGCTCTAAATTTCGCCTGCACGTGGCATCTCCCTAATAACGTTTTCTATCGTTCTTTTTCATAAAACCAAATATCCGGTTTCCGATCGCAGCTTAATGTTCAGAATTGTGTATGCGCCCGCTACCTGCTAACACTGTTAACCGTCGGGTTATATAACGGTATTAAAGGTAAATAGCATAAAGAGGTATCACGTTAGAAAGCACGACATCATTGCAAATGTCCAAGGGTCTTAAGATAACAACACGTAAGTATATACTGCTACTTCGCTTTTTTATAGGATTTTGTTTCGATGCCGAAAGCAAATACAACTCAAATGTTATACGCATGTCTTACGGAATGAAGATTACCTTTTACCTAAAACCATTGGCATATTAAAGGACCCGGGTTTCAGAGACCCTGGCCCCCTTCCCTTAGCATTGGTAAATAACAAATAATACCCTTTCCAACTTACCCAATACTACCAAGTGCAGCAATTATTGTTTAGTGCAGCCTTGTGCGCACTGCCATATTTCTATAATTCCTAATCGACTGATATTGGCGTTTAGGTGTTTTCCTTTTCTGTGAGAGGTTTAGGTAATAATTATTTAATGTTTGCACAGTTTTAAGGTTTTCAACCCACCCATTAGAAGGCTTTAGCTGCGCCCAACGCCATTATGGCCTAGCAAGACATATTAATGCGCATGCTCAACACAAATCGGCAGTAACATGAGGAGTACATGAACAACCAATGAGGAGTATACGAATATATAGTACACAATTAACAAATAAAACAATGAATACGTACCCTTTCTGAATATCTCCTTAATATTGAACATTAGACATAAGGCCGCCGACAGCCAGTTATTCATTTTATTTGTTGCGAGGAGATAGGAGCAAAAATGCATATTTACAGACGGTGGGATGTTGAGTTTAAAGAAACAGTCCTACCACGAACGACCGAGTAGTGAGAGGAACGAGAACAACAATGTCAATGATGTTTAATGTGGAATAACGATATCGAGTAGGATGAACCCGTGGAGCAATAGTTCCTTTAAATGCCTGTAGTGAAGTTGACACATCGGATAGCTTTAGTAAGACTTAATATCGTACCCGATCATAAAGCTAATTTATGTGCAGGGAACCACTTAAGAATAATTAATTAATTGTGTTTTAATGTCAATAATTATTTCTGGAATTAGAATAATTGGAATGATTTCATGTCTCGACAGTTATACGCTTCTTACAATGTACTGTAAAATTTAATAGGGCATTATGTATGCGTCCCCTTTTGTTCACCTTTCATGTTTTGATTAAATCTAAAACAGGGGGATACGAAACCTCCCTACCTTTGGAACACAAAAATGGGATCGGATCATCCACCCATTATAAATTTGAAATTTGATCTTTTATAAAATGTTAAGAGATAGTTTGGTGCGTTTAAACTGTCGGCGAAATCTATAGTTATACTTTAGAATATCCGACCTTTGTGAAGTTTCGAGTAAAAAACGGCAACTGTGATAAAAAAACGTTGAATAGAATGCAAAAAAATGTGTAACTTGGAATAGTTATATGTAAATAATAGGCACTTAAATGTGTAATCTCTGCATGTAATACATTTTAGTAGGCTACATAAAACAAATGGAACTTCAGTGGATCGGCTACAGATTGTACCTTTGTTCTCATTTAAACTAATCTCTTATGACATTTTGGTATACTTATCAAACGAAAGTAATACTAATACATTGTACACAACTCTCATGCGGTGAGACGTTAGCTGAAAGATGTCATGAGCATTTGAGAGGCAAGGGAGCAGTAATGAGGGTAGACGGACCCTCTCATTGTTAACATGACCTTATGCGATACACAACTTTACTGACCTACGTTTGTAAAATACAACGCCGTTGATAATTTAGTATTTGGTAGTTAAACATTATACAGTATTTTATTCTATCTACAGGGCGCATCATATTGAGATACATTAATAAAGGTTGTTCATTGTCATGCATTTGTTGTGTCGTCTATGCCATCAGCCTGTTTCAACGGCAGCATCGAATAATATGAGTAGTGAACAAGGCGGTTTGCGTTATCGCATATTTTATTATCCTTGACCCTCTGTCCATTTGGAGGCAAAACAGGCGTGACGTTATGCTAGTAGGTATGTCACAATTTTAGTGTCACCATTCCGACTTTGATAAACCGATTACGTCTATGTATGTATGTCAATATATTATCCTTGTTAAAAGTGAAATGTTGTTCAAATACCAATTTAATATAAATCATGTAACAGTACAGTTCACGCCGAATATAGATATAATTAAAACATTTTACCTATCTCCCAAGAAGCTCATATTATTAATGTTTCAGAAGGATTGATGGAGATACTCGTACAAGTAAGGAACACACCCGTGTATCGGAAGATTTTAATCTGCCCTAAGGGCTTCTGACAAGATTTACCGCCTGTTGTCTAACAATAACAACAGCGACTGACTGCTTAAGGTATACTTAAACAAAAAGACATTTGCCTGCGTACATGCCACTAACACGAAACAAAGAAATATGCATTGCTTAACTTTACATATTCATTTACTTTAAATGACTTAACATCTCCCACACTTCTATCAAAATGTACAGAGTCAGATCTACGAGGGCTTTACATGTCATCCATAGTCTAACAGAATAACGTGTTAAAATCATATTAACCTGGCTGGGTTGGGTGTAAATCGAAAATAAAGGCACACAAGACCGCCCGTGTCACAGAGGCGTATAATATAAGCCTCTTTCTTTAATGTCCATACATAAATCCGAATTAAAACCAAAAGAGGGCTCACGAATAAATAATGCGGACTCATTTTTCAGAGGTCTTAAGTCCAATGTTCCACTTTATACGACCATGTTTTTATTTTTCGTATTTAAAACTCAGGTAATTATGAATAAGGAGATTGTGTTGGGAAAATTTCGTTACCGAGTCATTTCTTTCCTAATTCTGTCATAGAATTTCACCTGTCCCCTTTGCTGCTGCTTCGTTTTGCCTCTTTGTTTTATTTCTTTGTTTATAAATGTTTCACTTCCTTGGAAATCTTCGCCTGAGAGCATGAAATAATAATAAGATTGTACCTTTATTGACACTTTCTAAAACGTCTTGCTATTCAAATTTGTTTAGGTTTGAAATAACCTGAATTATAGATATAGTAACTATTCTGATTACAGTTTCTCAGAAAT
>DWQT01000461.1:0-22628 GCA_018244895.1 Myscelus amystis hages | reverse complement strand
TATGCATGTATGCATATATATATATATATATATATATGCATACATTCAATGCAAGCTAAAATAGCACTGGTCATAACCAAATGGTATAATTAGTCAATCCAATTATACCACAAATAAAAAAAAATGTAAATCGTATAAAGTGACGTATCTTCTCCGCGCGAAATTTGATTATCGTGGGAAAAATATTTTTTCAATTAAATTATGAGAAAAATCTATTTTAAAAGTCTCTAAGAACATATTTTAGAGACATTGCTTAAAATGTCAAAGGTAGTCGCCATTGAATCACTGTACTATTTCTACAAGTTCTTGGTGTCCATGCCAGAAGATAATTTCATCACATTTACGGACACTAAATGTCCTTTACTTAGCTTTCTATCCCTATAACTTGTAAATAAATTGCATAATTTTGATGACAAGTAAACATGATCAATCAAGGTTCTGACTGGTGATTACATCTGATAAAAATCTATAAAAGTAATATTTTCTTTAATATCTGACATTATTTTTGATTAACTAAAATTAAACCAGATCCTTGAATAGTTTGTGTAATATTTTTGTGGAATCACTCGTACAGCGTGAATATGAAGTAAGAATCCTTGGCCTCCTCCTGCTTTGTGAAGTAATATAAGTTATTATATAATAGTTAAATGTTACTGATTATAACCGTGACGGAAAACATCATCAAATCGATAACACTAAAATTGTATCAACTCGTAGTTAGCCAGCGGGATAGGCCGCCATTTCAACGATTCTGACTCTTGCCGGAGATTCGTGTATCTGTGGAATAAAGGGTTGATTTTATGAATACTTTTGAAAACGTCATTAATGGGCTTTAGAGGTTTTCGAAATCATTTAGATTTAAAACATTTTTTTCTCTAATGCGGACTTACACTGATTGATTTTAAAAACTTCTGATATAGGTGCTTACTGTTATGTTTATTGCCCGAAGTTCAAAGCAAAAAATTTCTTGTAAAAAGCATAGTATACTAAACAACACCCCAAGTTACAGCTACACTGTACATTGATTTGAGATTAAGCGTATAAAATTTTAGTTACGTAAATGTAATCTGTCTGTCAGGGCTACGAACTGATTCTCACATTACATTCTATCAAGGTAAACTGTTTAATTTTGCATTAACGCACCAACCACACGTCCGTTATAGCTGGATCGGGTACCCACTTACTGTACATAAAAGCGTATAATACGAGTATAATTATATTGTAGATGGGATGAATTTTCTGCGCTACACTTATTTAATGTTAGGAGAGTAGCAAATAAATAACCAGCAATAACAGCTGCCGCGGCAGCAGGTCAGCTGTAATCTGCAGCCAACCTTTAATGAGTATGTAGGAATGGGATTGGTTATAATATTAGTCTGGTTTTTATATTATATGTTGTCGACATTTGTCATCGCAGAGTGACCAGAGATGTGAGTAAAGAAATCGGTAGCAAAATAATAAAAAAAATTACGACTACATTATATTGAAAATTTTCTTTTTACGCTATTTCGACCATAATAATGAGTCTAAATTTCACATTTTTCACATAACAACTCTTTAAGCGTTCCCGCGATAAAAATACCCTTTATATAGCCTCAAGAACCTAATCGACATGTGATGGTGGCATCACAATCAGTTTATCCGTTGCGATGGTTGCCCAGACATACTTTGACTCACAAACGCAAACTGTAACAATTTTGACTGCTGAGGCCAATTTTTACCAGCAATTCCGTGTTTCGAAGAACCCTTCGGTCGCGGTTGTTATCGTTACGTAACAATCCTTAAAGTTCTTCAGAAGCGTTTAAACGCGGTTTAAAATATTGCATAGAACGGTTGGCCAGTAAGCCCGTATCTGTGCACGCATGGAACACAGTTGTGGAAGTATGCACTTCTTGCCTCCCGCAATAATGATAGATCCGTCTCCAGCGGTTGACCGTAGAAAGGATTGTAGCCATAAAATCCATTTGCAATGACTATTTCTAATAATGTTGGGATAGATCGATAATGTGATGACAATCACTCCGTAGGTTTATTGTAAGTCGCAGGAATCATTTTCATTATAACAAATGGTTAAACACATTGATAAGCAGTACCTAAGTACAAAATTTAATATGTATGCTTCTGTAAATTGTCCAGTGTACTAAATTGTTAAATAAATAAATAAATAACGACATAGTCATATCTACGTAAAGTGCAGCTGTTTATTTGAGTTCCTATTGTTTTCCAGCACCAGTCCACGTAAGTTACAAGAAATGACACTTCCGGCTGCAGAGGGACACGGTATGTGACATCGTACATTTGTCTAAAATCGAAAAAAAGATATGTTTGATAAATTGCATGCCCCGAAACAATTAACCGAATAGTATTCCTTGAAGCACTAATAGAAATGCATAAAAAACAAATTGTTTCATAGTGGCAAGAATATCATTCAATACCTTATTGTCTTACAAGGGTACAACACCACATAATTTTTTCAATTGCATTTGGACAAAATAAAACCGCCCGTTAACATTATTTATTTTGAAGCCTGATTTTCATTTTGAAACATGAATGAAAGTCAGCCGTAGAGAAGCATTACATCATAGTTTTAACAATTTCATTTATTTTAAGCGACATTTAAATTACTACATGGAATGTAATTTACTTATTCACGTGTTTTCGATTGTAGATGTTACGTCTGCTAGCGGTATTAGCATGAAACAGTACGAGGAACAGCTAAACGGTCTAAGAAAAGAGAATTTCCATTTGAAATTACGAATTTATTTTCTGGAAGAAAAATTGGGAAGCGGAGCTCCTCCGGCCGTGCAAGTACGTTACAACGATTGACAGTTAGAGATATCAGTTTCCTTGTTTGTTAGGCTCTCTACTTCTTCATGTCAACACTAAAGCATTGTAATTAGAATACCAACCAATATATCCATGTAATTTAATGATGAACATGATCATTATTTAATATCTTAGAGGACAATTACACACACAGCTATCTGATTCCAAATTAGGCGATTTAATGCTTGTGTTATGGTAATCGGACAGCTGATAAACATACATAGTATGTAACATTTATATAGATATTTTTATTACATCCAGACACGTAACAAACAAATGGGCTCATTACACAAATATTTGTCCCGGGTGGGAGTCGAGCCCACAGCCTCTGGTTTTGCAGTCAGGGTCTAACCGCTCGACCAGGAGGTCAGTCGATGTATTGTATTTCAGGGTCTGCTGGAGCACAACGTTAGATTGCAGGTGGAAGTGGAGGAGCTGAGAAGACAGCTCAGTGACAAGCAGGAGCTTCTCGCCGCGGCCGCCGAGGCCATCGATGTTCTTGAAAATCAAGTAACACCTCATTTCTATATTCAATTGAGTAATTTAATTCACCTGCGAGAATTTAACTTTATACATATCAATTTACAGGGTTCTATGTCAACCGAGGTTGGGGAAAATTCAATTAATAACAGTATCACGGCGAAACAGGAGATTAATGATAATTTGCAGGTATTTCCATTATATTTTGTCTCGTATCTAAATAAATAATAAAATGATTGATTCTTAAAACCACTTCCTCCCTGGTAAATTTTATTGGTATATATTATAATGAACACAATTATCTTTGCAGAGTGCTATTAATCACACAGATGCTGTCGATGACACATGTGCTGAATCTGAATCAACTGGGTGTGTGCTGCTTTTTAACATCTACTAGTTTTACTTATCCAAATAACATTATCTAAGAAATAAATTATTCCATAAGAGTAAAAGTAACTGAAGAATAGTAATTCATTGATTACACATGAATAGTGTAATAGTTTTACGTACAGTATCAAAAGGTGTTTGTAATTAATTGAGCTTTGCAATAATCCTGATTTTTGTTCTTTTTTTTAGGGAACATTTGACTACTACGGCAAACAACCACGACTTAGTAAGTTTTTTCGTATTAATTATTTTCTTCATAATGTTGTTAATATACTGTTAGACGAAATTAGGGCTTGGCAACTAACTTCGGCGTTGGTTAATCTACTTTAAGCTCCCTGGGATATTTTCACTGCTATAAAAAAGTTTGACGTTCGAAACGGCGCAACCAGCTCTGTAAACGCCTATATACATAATAAAACTGTAACCGATTTGTGTATGTCCCAAATATATTTTGAAAAACAATAGTTAGTGATCTTTACTAACCCAGTAGAACCCAAAACAATGATTTTTTGAATTTGTGTCTGTTTCTCTACGCAATTGTGCAAGCTAATCTTAGAAACAGTTTAAGTGATGCGACCATGGTTTTCAATAATGTGTTGTGGTAAGCTTTGCTTAACATCTGGTGTTTGTTTTAGTTTAATCGGCTTATAAATGAATAAGAGATGTCAATTCAAAAGTAGCGTCCACTAATTTTTGAAAAAAGTGTTCAGTTGATTCATCTGAAACTTTGGTAATAGTTTGTAAATCTATGACGATTGAAAGTTTATATGAATGCAAAGTTAAAATCTAAACTTTCGGAATTACACAAATATCCAATGTAAATTTAGCTCACATAATATACGAGTATAGTAACTACTAAAAAACGTGTGTCGAAAAATGTTTCTTATTTAAACCTCGCTAATAAAATAATATACTCAATGTTTTTATAGGATCAACTGGCGAGGTTACGGAAAGAAAATAAAAAAGCTTTACAAATGATAAAAGGATGCATGAAAAAAATTCAGCAGCAAGATAAGGAAATGAAGAAATTGAAATTGGTACGAATCGCTTATGAACAAGACTTATAATAAGAGCTTAGAGCATTTTATTTTTTAATCCTATTAATAGATTATTTCGATTAACTTAATGTTCGTATTTAATTTTTGTAGGATAAGGAATTAACTTATGCACACGTCAGCGACTCCCAGCTCGAAAAGTATGAAGAAATATTAAAATGTAAAGATGAACATATTAAGGATTTGGAGAACAAGATTCGACAGTTGCAAAGTAATATTGAGAATGGCCAAAGCGAAGACACATCAGGGTAATTGTGACGCAGAATACTTTTGAAAGTTAACTATGTTGAAATTGCAAGGGATCTTTTGTAAATTGATTATCTCTTTCCAGAAATCTCCAGCAGTTATTGACACGCCGCCTACAAGGTTTGGCGTACTTTTTGGACAAACTTTTATCGCACAAGTAAGTGTTAACATTCAGTAATGTTATGAATATACTATGAATATTTTTTATCTGAGATATTTTTTTGCAGGTGCGTTCTTGGTGAAGACAAAAAGAAGTTAGCTGAAAGTATACTAGAGCAAAGTCTAGCACTACCTGTGGGACTGAAACTGGACGAATCGATGGTACCTGAAGAGCTAACAATGGACGAAAGCAATCTTGAATTATCGCAGTCCTTACGTATTGAAGATTTAACGATGATGTTTGGTCATCACATAACCTGTAGTGATGACGTTACCAGGTATTCCAAAAAATCAATGCGTCATTTTCCACAAGCCGATATTATTTCGGAATCGGAATGCTGGTCAGAACCTGACAGGAATGTGTCTCTAGCGAGAGTTGGGCTTTGTGATACGGGTGTTAATATTCGCGAATCGATATCGGAGAGTAGTAAGTACAGATCACGCCGCTCGCGTATCTCACACGGTTCTCGCTCCGAAGACAACAAAGTTACCAATGAAAGTGCTATGCTCGAGGAGATAGGTGAGCTGACCAATCACAATAAGCAACTAGAAGAGGAGAAAAAAGATTTGAGTAACAAATTAGAGATCGCCACGAAACAAATTAATGACGCTCTATCCGAACACGAAACGTTAAGGGCGGCTTTAGAGAGTGAGCGCGCCAACGTCGTAGAAAGCAATCAGAATTTGGAGGCCTTGAAGGTAACGGTACAGCGTCTCGAGTCTCGAGTCAAAGACAACGAGCAGCAAATAATGTACAGTACGCAGTTAATAGAACGGCTACGAAAGGAAAAACAAGAAATGGAGTTAACATTCTTAGAGACTGAACGTTCTTTAAGGCGAGATGCAGACGAGGCCACCGTACAGGCTTCTCAAGCCGCCCTCGAACGGGCTCGAGCTCATCATGAAAAGTTAAGAATGGAAAGGGAACTAGAAGAAACTCGAGAAAAATTATCAGCAGCGTTGGAAGCTAACTCCCAACTAGAAATTGAAATAACCCATAATATGGCTATAGAAGCTCACAACAAAATGGAAGATATGCACGAGGGTCTGCCATATGAGGAAGATCGCCCAACGTCACCCGATCAAGGTATCGACAGTGATCGGCTATCGAGTCTGGAACAACATGACGCAGTCACTTTATCGCCACGTAAGCAACTTCTGTATTTAGCATGTTCTAGAAGTTAAGACTGAGCCATGGTAGAAAATATTTTCCATATTATGTTAAGCAATGTGTTGTTATGAAATTATGTGAGGACATCGACATGTAAAAAAGAACCAAAGTAATACTGAAAGAAAACATGTCTATTTCATTATGGTTACCTTGCTCATTACATTACTCTTTTACCAGATGATCACTAATGATATTGTATCACATTGTGTGCTCATACTCTTCAATAACAAATTATGAATCCGATAGCCATAACACGAGTAGTGCTATGAAGTTCATTAAAACATGTATAAGTAAAAGTTAACACACAGTTTAAGAAGGTTAATTCTTTAGCATTATAATAATTTTGATGTTATCGTGCAGTTTTATAATTTATTACAAAATAAAATTGCATTATAGTATCTTTGATATTTGATGTATTATATTCAAGTTATCCATAAAAGCAATGTTAATAAAAGCATAAAAGTAATAAAAGTGATAAAATGATTTCAACTGTTTATGAATGAATGTTCATATGAAGCGCCCAGCATCTTGGGTCGGTCGTGTTTTATAGATTCGGTTAGATATTTATTACCATACTGAATGTACATTTTTTGCAGGTTCATTATACGAAGAAAATGTGACCTTGAAGCAAAAACTAGCAAGAACTAAAGCAACGCTCGCTGAAACTCTTACTCAGTTAAATGCCGCAAACATGAGAAAGCGAAGCGTGCAACGTGCCATTTGTCGCGAAATTCATAAAACACAGGGTGTACTCCGAAAAGCTCGCGATCAATTTGAAAATCAACATTAATTTAATATTTTCATTTACTATATTTTGTTACTTTGCATCAATATAATAATTTTAGAATTTTACGTAGTACTTAATAAATAATTTAGGTTTTATTACAAACCTATGTAGTGTTTTACGAGTTAGTAAGTATATAATGTAATTATGTTTAATTTATACTTTGTACGTTTATCAATAAACCATTTTGATCCTTGTACATTGACACTTTTTTTATTGCACATTTGATGTTTTATTTCAAGGGAAGATATACATAGTGCTATTTATTTCCAACCCTGCAACCCACCTCTGCCTTTACAAAGGTAGGTACTGGCGCTTTTTACATGACACATTACTTAAAAGTATCTAATTAACTTATTAGAATCTCTAATTAAATTGTTAACTTACCTCATGACTATTTTATGTCAGTAATTTTTTTTAAGTTTTGTTACCACATTTTAATTAACTTTGTAAAGGCTGTACCGATTTATTTTGACCATGTGGCTTATGGAAAAAAATTGTAGAATCCATTCGCGCCAATTTAGGATATACCTACTTAAAACTGTAGTTCACTCAACTTCAGCGTAACATGAACCTTTTAGGTTTCTGGATGTTTCTATTATAAATTTCTTTAAATGTAACAATTATATTTTATTAAAAGTAATATTTCAGTTTTTGTAATGGAGAATTATCTTAAATACGAAATTAATAACCCAAAATTTGACGATTTAGGGTATGTTGTTGCAATTGCAAATTTAAGGGACAAACATGATCGATCAGCCCCGTCTAATTATCATTGGAAGATATTGAAATGCAGGTAGGGAATTACATTTTCCGTAAACTTTAAGTATATGCATACTCCAAACTACCTACGCCTTCCGACATAATGTAATATGCTTACACATACAATTTAAAATATGACAAATAATATACTTCTTTTCAGAATGATTATATTTTCAAATTCTTCCGTTTTGGCTTGTCCCGATAGAAGTGACGCTAAAAAAGTACATGTTATATTCAACAAAATTGGTAAAGATTATGATCAATTAAATTCCTTGTTTCTGAAATTTTCGCTTGTACAGGTAAGCGAGATTTAAAAAAACATATCTGTAAGTCTTGTAGTTTTAAATTAATAAATGCTGCTAAATGTAGTAAAGAACTATGTTTTACTGTTGTCTCGTGAAGGACATCTCGATGGTACCAGCCAATGATCCACTGTAGATACCTAAAGGCACAGCTTTTTATGAGAGGTACAAACGAGTAGGCTACTGTCTCAAGTACCGCTGTTAGCCGTGATTATCTTATCTCTAATTAAACTTCAACAGCAGTGCAGGAGTACGACAGTTCTTCCATAAGTGTGAACTACACTAGCTAAGATTACTAAATATATCGTTGTCTAGTTATTATTAATTGGTAACAGTGAATAATTCGTTATTATTTTAAGGATGGTGTTATTATGGAAGTTCTATCGGATGTCTATCAAATGTGTTTTCACTATTCTTTGTCCGCAAGAATAGCTCCAATATGGAATACATTGGGTTGCAATTATTACATAAATAATAGAGAGTTTTTAACAACGAGAGGCCCTCAAATCGGTGTCAAATATAACATTTTAGTTGATGGTAAGATATTATATATCAGCAGTTTACAGTTGTGCCTACTTTGGGTAAATGACAGGGTACAAGGTTAATGACTTGCTGGGACATGTCCCACACCTAGATGTCGCTAGCCGTTGTGACTTTTTTCCACGTACTTCGAATTTAACATCCTCCGACAGACAGCTACTTATCTTTATTAAAATAAATACTAGTGAGTCCACATACACTTGTAGAATTCAGTTACTAGATAATTGCGTATAACAAAATTGTGATAGTTAAAAATAATTCCAGCTTGTTGTACAGTACTCGAGATACAACCTGTTAAGATTAGCTTAATGTCATCCGATGAAAAATATAACCCCGGGGACTATGTGAGGGTCTTACCGAGGTATGTTAATAATTGTGTCGAATATAAAAATATTTCATATATACATATAACGATCCAACGCCAAATAACGTTATTTAATGGATATGACATAAGTTAAATATCATTACCAATAAATTGATAAGTTTACAAGTTGTTATAATTTAAATTACTTTAAAGCGATATTGCATAGATACCTTATCCATAGATACCTTATCCAAAGTATTTTCGCGTTGTTCTCAACTTATTATAAAGGTAAAGTTTGTTAACGATCAATTTCTTATTTATATTGTTCAGTTTAAATAAAGCTGTAATTGAAGATTATTACGAGTCATTACCTGAATCGGGAGAATTCAAATCGTATAAAGATTTGCGTCGTCACTGGAAAAATATCGTAAGTACGGACAAACAGTAGGTAGAGGCGAGTTCAAGGTAAAGAAGATATTTTATTAAAATGTTTATATGAAAAATAGTCTTATTATTCCACAAAAATTGACTTGTAAAGGTAATTAAAAAGAATTTATGTAAGGACGTGTAGGTAATTTACTATGCTTTATACATGAAGTAAATGAAATCATTGCTAAATTAAGTTTATTCCAGCATGGGTATAGACTACCCGAGAGAGAGTGCCCGTACTACACGGTCCGTTTCTGGCGCGGCGAGCCGTTCACTTACCCTAAAATTTGTCTCCTCCCAAACTTCCCGCTCATAACGCCCACACCAAAAAGTGTACAAGTAATATTTTATTTCTATTTGTTTTAAAGTGTTATTAATCCTGATACATCTTAATTCAAAATGTCTTTTTTATAGAAACTCGTTAGTTCTCGGTTTATTCATTGTTTGAAGAATAAAGTATCCCATATCCTCGGAGTGCCTTTGACGATTTCACAAAGTGCGGCCGAAAACAAGGTACGTAGTGTTATATAAAGATTATATGTAGACAGCTCCGAGTATGAACCTTGAATCTGAATGAATATTCTGAAATAAATATAAAACGTACGGCTTCACCGGGTCTTATTGCGGGATTATTGCGCCACATACTTATTGTTTAATAATGTAGCGTACTGATTAATTGTTATTGTTGACAGGTAATAGACCTGTTATTGACATCACAAGCCATAAGTCTTTGTACGCCATCGCAAAAATAATAAGTTTCAATTTCGCCATTTTAGTTTGTACTTAAATATTACTTATAATTTATTATTATAGTTTGTAATAAAAATTTCATGATTTTCTTATCAGTTTATTAATGTAAGTTCCATAACTAATACAATCAGCAAGATTATAATAACAAAACTTCAAAGATTAATTATTGTAATACGTGGATATATAACAATAAAATTGCTTCGTCAATTATTATCATTAGGTCACACAAGTTATTTATTTAGAATATTGTCAAATATTAAAACTATAAAATTAAATATTAATCGGAAACAATATAATCATTGATGTGCAGGCGAAAATGTAGCGATTGTAGTTCTTTGGGTCGGCGATAGGGCCGGCATGTTGGCGGTCTGGTGGAAGAATCTAGCCACCGACGGGGACAGGTTTCTGTGGTTCGGTGGCGGGTGCAGTGTGGCTCTCGTAGCCTGTGGCACAGAGAAACAATATTATTTTGTAATATAATTCAATATAGAGCACAAAAGCATAAACGCACCTATCATAAGGGAGTGGCGAATCGCGTCGCGTTTCGGAAACGATTTAACATTGCTTGTGCGTATTATATTTACATACCTGTCTGTTTTGTCGTGAAATCTGAGGTGACGGGTTAGGGGAGTTGTTGTTGTTTTGAAGTACGGGCGTGTTTAACAAGGACTGTAATTTGTAACCTTTGGCCAAGTCCTCCACTGTCTTTCCTGAAATTTCAAACATCGATAAGTAAGTTGTGACGACCAATAGTTACCGCTTCATTAAAATATATGTACAGTAAATAAACCGAACAGGGACCGGTCAAAGTGGTTGGGATGTTTGTGTTGCATCTTCCAGTTTCAAGGATCTTCGCGAGAGCGGGGATATTATGAAACACTATAGCGACAGCGGCGCCGTCCGCTAACTGAGACGAGTCGCAACACGACAACAGAAACGTCCATTTATCCGTTTCCCAGTGTTTCCCCGAGAACACCGCAAGTTGCAATGTGGATGCACCTGCGACAAACACAATAGCCCATTCCAATTGATGCCATTCGTTGGTAACTGTTACAAGCATGTATCACGAAGATTTTTAATAACACTCATAAGTACGATGTAATAAGTCTGTCTATCTACATTATCTACATTTTATTTTACTATTTAAAGACCATATTATTCAGAAAATCATTATTTTTGTCTTATTCTTAATATGAAGCTATTTATCTGAAGTTAATAATAAAAAAACTTTTTTACCAGCTTCACCCAATAAATGAGGGTTGGCTCCATATTGAATAAGTTTTTTCACTATGCTATACGATCCATGTCGGGCTGCCAGTCTCACAGGCCAACCGCCTTCGTAGTTCGGGTCGAATCCGCTGTTCAATAACTCCTCTGCTGTAACTTCATTATTGTACAGAATACTGTTCTTTAATTTATGACTGCAACTACTCATCCTGTCGTGAGTGAGAGTGAATTAAAAATGAAGATATTCATGTAGTCCGCACCTCAAAGAAAACTTTAACTGTCAATACTTTAACTGTGCCTTAAGTGTGGGGTAGAATCACAAAACTGTATCATATTAGATACATGTATCACCTAATATTTCAGTGAACTCGTATCACTAAGAAAATTTATCGTATGAATAAAAAAAAGTGAAATTGCCGACAGTTCTTAATTTTTTATACAAAAATTTTAGTCAAAAAATGCAATTTAACAGTTGATGCAGAATACCTTTGATCTCAAACCAAAATATTAGCCAATAATAAACGTCATAATCTCTACTACCGTACTAATAGTATAAGTGCGATTGTAATTCTGTCTGTCTGTTACGTTTTCACGCCTAAACCACCGAACCGATGTTAACGAAATTTGGTACATAGCCTTTACCTTGGAAATAGACATAAGCTACTTATTATCGCGAAAAAACGGGTTGAAAGGGCTGAAATGGGGGATGAACATTTGTACCCAAATTTGTCATTGTCGAATATGAAACCATGAAACTGTGCACTTTATGCGAATATTAAATTGTTTTCGCTACAACGAATTTGTTTTGTTTACGGGATATTTTGGTCAATGTTCTTTGTATAACAAAAATTGTCTCTTACCTACAATTTTTTTTCTGAGTTTCTGCGAGTGTTTAAATAAATGTTTGCTTTCATTTGAAGTTCAGTGGTTTAGGCATAAAAGCGTGACAAACAGACAGTTGATTTGCATTTATAATGTTAGTAAATATATAGTAAATCGTTTTAGAGGAATAGCAACGAACTGCTTAAAATTACCACACGGAGGTTAGACTTTTGTACTTTTAGCGGAGGGTCATTATTATTTTTTAATAGGGATTGGACATTATATTATAATGTACGCCGTTACCACCTTCACGGCGTCAAGTACCAATTTCTAGTTTTAGGAAGGTTATGTTCTTTGTATTTATGTACATGAATTCCTGATTGTAAGTTAAAATAATCGTTACCGATTCAATCAGAACGTAGGTGCTTGGGTCACATTAACCGTATGATGTTTAAACCTATGTTCAATAACAGTTTATGAAATTGTTATCAATCTAAACTATGGTTCTTTGCTATTTACTATAAGCTCTTCTAACTGTTTAATAGATACCTACGTCTGAGAGCTCTATGGCCAGCAATTATTCACAACATGTTTCAGTCATATTATCTGTGGTTAAATTGATAAGCTATGTAGATTTTAGTAATAAAAGTCAAATACTTGTTTTGTACATATCTTATTCAAAGTACATTATATTTATGAACTACTTGAATGCATAACAATTATGAAAAGCAACATTCAATCTCTACTTCTGGATCTTCTGCGGGTGTGCCGACTGTGACGAGTCCTTCGCCTGTGTTTACTCGCTTTATCCTCTCTAACTAGGGGCTTCCGTTCTCTAGACTTCGATCTCTTTGCCCTTGGTATTTCCGGTTCCGGTGATTCCGACCACCTCCATGATTTACGTGATATTCGCGATACTCTGAAATCAATAGTTAATTTTAAATCGGAATATGAAAGTATTTATTCAGTCTACAAAACTACTTTTGCCACAGTGACATCGAGTTAATACCTACTTCCGATTTCTAGTATGCAACAAATTGAAAACGTAATTTATTTGGACTTAGTCTTTGTTATTATTACTATTTATTAATACCCGTTTAGAATTCACTGCAGTTCTATTCAAATGTGTGGTGGTCAGATATAGTGAATGTATGAAGAGTTTAAACTTGTCGTTATGTAATTCACAATTGTGACTTATCACACAAACACTTTTTGATGTTCATTATTCGCGAGGGCTAAACGAACTTTAGACTTAACCGAAAAAAATGTAAGCCGAACGAGCCAAGTGTTCTTACCTCTCTGAATACGAAAATCGGCCGTTGAATAAATCATCAGGATTTCTAAAAACATGTAGAAAGTTGCAAGCGCGTCCTTTGGGGCACCGTTTTGATGTCTGCAGTCCTACAATCATTAGGAAATAAAACAAACATCAACCTTGTGCTTTATATTAGAATGCAGCTCAGTTAGCATCAGGTGAGCTCACATTCAAACGCAAGCCTATTACGGAATATTTAAAAAAAATCAAAGTTTGGTTTGGGCATGCAATTTCAAGTAAGTATATGGTATGTAATAAGTATAAACTATTTAAGAATTAATTGAAATACTTTTTAAACTTAAGAACATACCACATATGGCGTTCTTCCATGAGTTTATTTGGCAAAACTGTAAAGATAACTGCTTGCCCCCATACCATCTTGTGTGTAAAGCTCGATAGGCTGCCACTGCATTTCTTAAATGAGCATATTCAATATATGTATTACCACGTAGATGTTTTTCATAGTTATTGCACACCTGTAAACACATTAAATAAATTTACAATAAGATTAATATGTAGGTATTACGCTCAAGAGCTGAAGGGCTCTTCAAGGCCTGTCGCCTATGTTGCTAATCAATGGAATATTGGAATGTAAATGCTACCTTGCCAGAAGGATTGAGTGGTGTTTTAGCAGTCAAATCTGGCACGACATTCAAATTCAATTTAAGAGTATGATGTGTCTATTATATTTTTAAGGTAATCTTAAGTTCCATCTTGCAAATATTATCAATTCATACATAATGTACAGCTTTAACATTTAAGAACATTTTATCAATTGAACTTGCCACTCCTCAGTTAACGTAAGAAAAGTTTTATTTAATAAAAGACACTGGCTGTGCAATATACAAATATGTGGATACAAACCTCTAGGTTTGCAGCGGACATGGTAATATTTTGCAAACAGCTTTTCAACTCTGTGTGTACTTTGAGTTAAATTGGTCATTAAAATGGGTTGTTTTATAAATGTTGTTATACATTTGAGCTGATAAGATTTCTGTTCATTGATGCTATATAATAAACATACAAAATACATTGCAATTGATCAATGTGATGCCTATGTAAGAGCAATGAAATAATTTGCTACTTTCAGAGACAACAGAAATACTTGCAACACTTTTTACGTTCCACTGCTTGGTGCTGGCCGTCTCAAGTGGACAGGTAATATGATGCAGTATATAACATATTTAAGAGACACTAAAGAACTTTCGATTAATGAGTACAATTAATGTTATTTAATTTAATTTTGTGATGTGATGGAATATATAATTAGAAAATCAATTATTAGATAAAATATATATTTTTTTATATAAAGGATACATTAAAATGAATAATCATTTTAATTAACAGCTTCATAATGATATTCTTACCTTTAATTGGACAATTTTACCAAATTTCTCAAATTCCGGTAATATATCATAAAAAAATTCTTTGAACTCTCTATATGTATCATTGTCTTCGTATTCAAGCATCACATCTGTGTCATACTCGTTGTAGTTGGCATTGTCCAATCCAAAATGGGTATAAAAATTGCACGCTAGGAGCACCTGGAATAATGTAAATAAAAATTAGTAAACTTTTTATCTCCTAAAGCTGATGCAATCTACTCAGTTTGGAAATAAATCATAATAATAAAAATAATGGTATCTTTTGAAAGCACACACACAATCATCTGATCCTAATATAAGCAAAGCCTGGTGTAATGGTTTTCAGAGCTGAAAAACTATCTATTGTGTAAACTTCTTAACACATTTTGATAATGTTACACTGAGACGGAATGACTTTAAACAGACAGTAAAAACAGTTTTGTGTTAAGTGGGAATCAGAGATACAACATCCTGCTCAGTAGTCACCTTTGCATACCTGTAAAGTCTCTAACTAAACTGCCTGACTCATATATTAATATTTTAAAGTAACACAGCAAATTTGACAGTAAACAAGAATATGGTTTGACTTCTTTAATTAAAATGTAAAATAATACTATAACACAAATTTAATTTATATAAACAATTATTATTATATTTAAAGCAAAGATGACTTAGTCATTTGAAATTCAGTGCTACCTCTGACTTATTGTATGCTTTTTAAACTAAAAATTAAATATCACTAGCTACAATGGTAAAGAAAAACATCATGAGGAAACCTGCACGCCTTACACTTTACAAAAAATTTTATAATGTTTCTAAGGTGAAATCTGCCAGTATGCACTTAGAAAGTATGCTAAGCTAAGCCCTAAAACCCTCCGACTATGAGAGGGTATCGGTGTGCAGCTGTGAAATAATAAGGGGGTAAAAAAAACAATTTGAATTTTTAACACATCAACTTACATTACTTATGCCTGGATGTCTGTGATTCCTAGAACATTGATCCCCAAAACGACAACAACCTGTTTTTGAGAAAAATGGACACAAATCAGCATTTGGTTTAGTTTCATGGGAAATCAATAATTCTATAGGTGGTGTATCTGAATCCCCATTTAAAAATTGTTCTAGATTATTCATAAACTCCTCTTGTCTCTTTTTGTTCGCCTCCACAATCGCTGCCAGTCTTTGTTCCTCCTCCTTTTTCTTTTGTTTTTCTCGTTCCCATTCCTGTTGGAGGAAATAGATTAGAAGTGTTGGTGATGATGTTGCAAAATTCAAACATTTGAAGCTCATTTGTTGATTCATAATTAATCAGTTACATACTAAGCATTAGAAGAGAATAGATTTTAAATCAAAAATTCTTACCAATTTCATTCTTTCCTCGTGTTCCACCTGCCTTTGATGTATCATTTCTTTCTTCTCCTGAAGCAATTGCCACTGCTTCAAAGCAAGTTGTTCGGCTTTTAACCATTTGTCGTTTTCCAAAATATTCTGCTTTTCAATTTCGGAAATTTCATAATCTTCTTGTTCTCTTTGAATTCTATGCCATTCTTCTAATTCCACAAGATTATTTGTAGATATAGAATCTGAAATCAATTTGACTATGTAGCAAAAGCAGCAATTGCTTTGGTCCCAGGTAAAGAGTAGCTCTGCATATCGGATAGCACAGAAGATACAATGAGATATTGTTTTTTATTTTTATTTTTTGCACTTACCCCTAACTATAGCATTCTTCACTCGAATTCTTCTTCTACGCTCTCTTTTTGCAACTTTTCTCCATTCTTCGTGTCTATATAACGAAATAAATAACATTATTATTGTAACGATTATAAAAAAGTGTTAATACTAGTCATTTACCGGTATGACAATATCTATCAAATACTTGCTTTCCCATTATATTAAAAGTATTGCTAAAGCACTGTTATGAATGTCAACATCATAAAATCATGTAGATGGCTTAAGTAACTAATAATCCATGATTTTTATATACGAAAATTAAATCTTGAAATACGCAAGTCCAATCAAAACATTGTAATTATCTACGTCAAAACAAATCAAAGAAATATCACAAATACTTGACATTGACATGCAAAACTTTTTATCGGTAATTTGAAATTGTTTAGGTCCACAGTTTAATCTTTTCTCTGTTTCTAATAATATAACCAGCAAAAGTTGTAACGAGGTTTTAGTCTATTTTCTTTTGTAAGTAATAGACTTAAACTTGGTACAACTTATTCGATTTATTTAAGTGTATCGAGTTTGATCTATTGACGAATGTTTGTGATCAACATTATAAATGACAATGACAGTAATGACACTGACATTCTAAACGTGAATGCGGTTATGGGTTATAGTAATTATATCTTCTTATTGTGATAATATTCTTTCCTATGATTTAAGCAACCAGTAAAATAATATACTAAAGCGTGGATTGAAGCTAAATACAAATGATTAAATAATACATATTTATAAGTTATTATATTATCTAGACTATAGATAGTCTTAAATTGGAATTTACAAACTTTTTAGATATCAGTTCAATGATTTGTATATTATACCCACTGAATTTTTATTCATAATGTCTAAATTATTTTCATTTATAATACCACGGACGTTTTTACGAATTCATAAAGTAGAGTTTAAAATGCCAGTTGCAATGAGTGTATTTAGTAGTCCTCCGTTGCAATTATACCGCTTCGTACTAACCAACTGTGCTAGAACATTTATTTTATGCAACAAAAACAACAAAACAACAGTTCTTAGTGGTAATGGTACTAATATTAATGTTTGATTTTATGTTTTGATTTTACTTAAGAAGGAAGAATTAAATGAATAATGAAATATATTTTTGTAATTTTAGCTAGTAATTCTGCTTGTGACAAATCAAAGGATAACATAATATCACAGTTAAATTTCAAATGTGATGAGGATGCTTCACCATTTTATAAATTACCAATGAAATCTTTATTACATATTCACAAAATAACTAAGAAAGATTTAGAATGTGGAAATTGTGATAACAGATTGTATTATCTTGCAGAACGACTTAAGGTAAATTTCTAACCTGTAGTGTATGCTATGGAAATATTTGTAAGACTAAAATATATAAAACAATCTTAAAAGTCTCCTGTGTTATTCAGTGTTCAATTTTGAAGGTTCCCTGCAATCTTCGTGAGACCTACATGTTGTGTATTAAAGTAATACTACGATGAATATGAATTAGAACATTTAGTAAAGTAGGACGACATACAAATTATAATGATGCAATTTGTGTAATGTGGTTTTGGTTTGATTGCAGTGTTCGCCATCACATCTGTCTAAATCTGTTGCTAGAAGAACTTTTATTTATAGTTTACCATTTGATTTACTTGAAAAATCCTTAAATACTTTGCTAGGTAAGAGGTATGTTCTAAGCATAACATAAAATAAGTGTATATATTCTCATTTTCATTTATATTCTCATTCTTATTATATACATTAACTAGCTGTTGCCCGCAACTTCGTCCGTGTGGTTATGAAGATATGCATTACTACTAAGCTGTTTAACGCAAATTATATTTTACTAACACAGATCATTTTTAATTATAATCGAGAACATATTACCTATTTTCATTCGTCTAAGGCTAGAATTGAACAATTTCCATACAAACTTCACCTTCCCATTTCACCCTCTTAGGGGTTGAATTTCATAAAATCCTGTCTTAGTGAGCACTTACGTCCTTAGAAGAACCTGCATGCAAAATTTGAAACTCCTAGCACTTGTCGTTTCTGAGATTTCGTGATGAGTGATTGAGTGAGTGAGTGACCTTTCGCTTATATATATGTAGATTAAATTATAAAATGCATGTAACTAATTACTACAACATTATTCTTCATAGGGACTTGTTATGGACCAAAATTTATAATATTTGTATAAAATTTGGCCGAACAAAGGTGGCAAAAAAAAGAGTTTGTTATTTTAAAGGGCCACTCAGACCTCTATGATTCATTGTTAATACTTCATAAGTATGATTTAAAAGGATTTTTATTGAACATAAAATGCTTATATACATAACAGCTGATGTCCTTAAAATTTACGGAACTGACACAGGATCAGTATTTAGAAGGTCATGTACTATCTGGACAGTCAGAGACAACTCACTGTTGCTGGGAGCTTGAACTTGCAAATGTTTTGAAGCAGCTGTTTAGAAGTAATACGTAACTTGTGCTTTATAAAGCAAACACCATTCCCTCATTTTGTAAACTTCTTTAGATGCTATGGTACACCTGTTTTAAAACATTTGCATGACCACATGAAGTGCATCTCAATTTTTTCTTTAACACAATTCTTAATGGCAAATACACATAGATCTATATTCAGTTGATTAAAGATAAGTCAATCACATTCCAATAATTGCACAATGTTTACTTAAAAGAGTTGTCTTTTTCCCTACTTGAAACCAAAATGTATTAGCATAGCCGGGTTCATCGGCACTTTACGTTTTTATAGAAATTCTACTTATTTTAATTTGAAGGCTACAATTAGGCTTAGTAATTTTAAATCTTTGGATACAAAAATCCCTGGTTTTGGACGCCACTGCCGTATCGCAATCTGTAGCTGACCGCACGTATAGTCCCCGTTTGTAATTTGTTTGTGTAATGCTTGATAACACATGGGGAGCGCACAAGGAGACAGTATTTCTATTTCACATCAAGTCAGCCGAAAATGATAATTACAACAGTCTGCATTTATTTGTGCAGAGTATTGTGAAATGTTTTATAAGTTATATATATAAAAATCACACCTTATCCATTGCTTTTTTGTAACGTAGCGTAATAATGTAAATAAAAGCATTAATATTAAATACTTGAATGATCATTTTGGTAATTACAAAAGAGTTGTTAATAAATTTAAATTACTCACAGTCCTCCACACTCCATCATATCTGACATAACTTAAGTTTAACGATAATTATTAACGTCTGAACTGTATTCGAAAAAAGTTATGAATCTTCTCAGAAACGTTTATGAGCCAAATAAAAAATTATTCTTTTTATTTAGATAATTTTTAGCTTGAATCTGATATGATCACAGTTATATCCTTTTTAGGATTACCGGATTAATATAAGAACTGAACGTAAGCAACGGTAACACGATAAAATACGTTTAAATATTTTGAAAATTGACAATTGAAATGAAATGTGACAATATAATACATCAATTGTCTATGGTAAAATACAGTAGTTTGTAGAGTAAACATATAAATGCATTAAATGAAGTTAACAATCCATGCATAAGAATTCTCTTTATAAAGTCTATAAATTCGAACTTCGCGTAGTAGACTATGGCCACAAGAGAAAATACTCATGCCCATGTCCAACATTAGAACCTGTTGAGTAATATAATAACAGAGGATTGACAAAAAGCATTAATGCTTATAAATCGTTGATAACAGAAGAATTTTCACAGAGCATAAGCAAAATTAAGAAAAACATGCAATATTGTTATAAATTATTCGAAACACTGTCAAAATAGATTTATCATTACAGATGGAAATGACACATCCAATTTTGAAGAGGAAGAAATAGACAGTAGGCCAGTCTTTTTGCATATGAGTATCGAATGATATTTCAGGAGTTGAGCGGCTTGACTCAGATTTGGTATCTGTTTAATAAAAAAATATGAAACCTGTTGGTATTGTTTATTTCCTTCTTTACCTTGTTATAGTTACATAGTCAAATAATAAAATAAAAGAGAGAAAATATCGATTTTGATGTTTAAAAAAATGATCAAATAGCGATACATCGAAATTTAAAATAGTGACAATATCTATCGATGTTTTTACGTATCGATACTTCCATATATTTATTCATACATTCCACATATTCCATTAGCTTTTTAATTGTACACTACACACTTCACTTTTTAGCTTGTAAGTTGTAAGGTTATGTGAAGTGTGAATAGCTGAATACTAGCACAGTGTTTGTTTGAAATGATATAGAATTTAATAATGAATTTTCAAAATCTAAGAAATCAGTAATTATATAGACACACACACATTTGTAAACTTTAGGCCTTTTTAACCAGAGATAAATACTGTGTTTAACTATGGCCCTGTCCGGTAATATTCGTTCATTAATACATAGAATAATTCTCTCAGATGCGAAAACGATGGTTCGCTTCTATTCTGACCAGTCGGATGGAACTGGAGAAGCTCAGGAAAGAGAAATTGACCCAACCAAAGATAGAACAAAGGTTATACCTGTGGAGACCAGTATAAAATATTTGCAGAGTAAAGCATACGAACAAACGTATGGTGAAAATCCAGTTTGGTTTTTATATCGTCGCAATCACAAGGGTGGTTTAGCACCAAGGAAAACTAGAAAATCTTGCGTACGTAACGGTGTGATCTCTACAGGAAATCCGTGCCCAATATGTCGCGACGAGTACCTTGTCATTGATCACAGGAACACTAAATTAATTGATCAATTCATTTCGCAGTATACGGGACAGGTGCAGTATATCGTACTATCCTAATTCATATCCAAGAAACTACAGTTTCAGACAGTTAAACCAATTGGATCATTATTATCTACATAATCCGATGAAGTTTGGCAGATGCTCCTATAAATTTGCAGACTTTTGTACAAATGACTAAACACAAATAACATATAATATTGCTTCTTTTTACTACACTTCTCCAAATGTCATGTATGAAATGGGGTCTTTTAAATTCTTTTTTGGAATTAGAACTTGGCAATAAGAAAGAACTGCAAATGAAATTTATTCCATTTCTATGTAATTATGTTTCAGATATTGGATGCATTTAAAACAGGGTTGTGTCGGAAAAAGCAAAAAGAACTACTGGTAGCGATTGAAAGAGCCTGGGATCAAGGTTTCCTTACATATGATGTGCCCTTCAGGGAATATGATTACTCCTTGTACAATAAAGGTCCAAAAGTTTAGTGAAAACAGTTTATTTTGATCAAAATAGCTTCGGTTCAGAATACATTCATAGATATATTAAAATGTATTTTCATTTTTAAAATATACATATCTATGGTGGAAAGCAAAAAGTTACTGAGCGCCATATTGCTAATTTTACAACTTCAATCAATCCTTGAATTTTTTCAAATACCTCTAATAGCGTTTTCTACGATTTTTCTTAGTGAAAATAAATGTATAAACGGCTCTGTTGTAAAATTAGCAACATGGCGCTCAGTAACTTTTGCCTTTCCACCGTTGATATGAACATGAAATAACAATTTTAAACAATGCACTAATAAATAAATAGTACAGTAATATAGAACAGCTATATAAATTGTGACTATTATTCATTTTATCGTCTATACTAATAAATAAAATTGGAGTGTCGCCTTATAATATTAAAATAAGCGCTTTTTACTAAATCCATATGTATGTAAACATGGTACATATACCAAAATAACATTTTTTACAATTTTTGTCTGTTTGTTTGTTCCGGCTAAACTCAGGAATGGCTGGACCGATTTTGACGGGACTTTCATTGGCAGATAGGTGATGTAAGAAGCAGTAAGTTAGGCTACTTTTATTTTAAAATTTTAACAATAACTTTTTTGTTCAATTCAAACGCGGATGAAGCCATGGGCACCGCTAGTTAAATATATAACCATAGTTATATACAAACCTTACAGGAATGAAGAAGTGATTAATTTTTGAAGATTTTTTATTGCGTTTGGCCATTATTGAT